>VZUI01036750.1:20850-36305 GCA_013401135.1 Cettia cetti | reverse complement strand
GGAAAGGAAAGGAAAGGAAAGGAAAGGAAAGGAAAGGAAAGGAAAGGAAAGGAAAGGAAAGGAAAGGAAAGGAAAGGAGCTTCCAGAGAGAGGGTAGGTGGATGATTGAGGAAAAGGTGCAAGAGAAATCAAAAATAATCTCAAAAGAAAAAAGAATATGATTAATATTTTTTGACCTAGAACAACAACAACAACAAAAAGTAGACACAGCTGCTATGGAGGAGGATCTCTATTGTTAAACATGCCCTTGTTCAGGAAACATATTATATCTTTTATAATGTCATTCCATGATTGCCTGTAAGTTTAAAGTAAACATTTTATTCTCAAATCCTCATTTGTGCAAAAACTGATTCTGAGCAACTTGGCTGGCAGCAGATGACTCCTCTAGAGGTCTAGTGGAGGCAAACCCAGGGACCAGGAGCCCTAAATAAGCATCCAGATCTTTTTGCATTGCTCCAAAACAAAGGTTGCTCCTATTGCCATTGAAATAGGATGGATCTGGGTTAAAAGATGAAATCAGTGATCTGGAAAAGAAGGAATGTGTCTTACAAGGGGAAAACTAGGAAGTTCTGTGCTAAGGAGGAAGATGCTTCAAGCCTGAAGGTCTACAGGGAATTAGTAATATACCAGCAGAATCTCATGGACTTCAAGATGGCGATCTGCTCAAAAGCCCTTTGCATGCTGATTTCCAGAACATTTGGGAACAGAATACCCATGCCAGACTTCTGAGTCTCAGGAACAAGAATATCTGCACTAAGAATATCAAAAATAATGTAAACTACCAGCAAACCTCGCCATCTCTTGAGAATTTTAAAAATGGAGAAACTTGTCATTGGTATTAGTTCACTATTACAAGTATTTTGGGCCAACAGGAATTGCCTATATTAAGTAATTTATTGCTGGCTGAGTCTTACAAATTTTAGTCTGGGGCAGTGTAGTGAGTTGACCCTTGGCTGAATTCCAGGCACTCACCAAAGCTGCTCTCTTACTCTCTCCATGACTGGACAGAGAAGAGAAAATATAACAAAAGGAGACAAGGACCATGAGAGATTACTCACCAAATGCTGTCACGGCCAGAACAACCTCAGCTTGGGGATATTTATTAAATTTAATACTAACAAAATCAGAGCAGGAAAATGAGAAGTAAACCAAATCGTAAAAACATCTTCCTCCCACCCATCCCTCCTCCTTGGGCTCTACCTCCTCCCCTGCAGCAGTGCAGGGAGATGGGAAATGGGGGTTAGCGACAGTTCATCACATGTTGTTTCTTCCGCTGCTCAGGGAGAGGAGTCTTTCTCCTGCTCCAGTGTGGGTTCCCTCCCACGGGAGACAGCTCCTCACGAACTTCTCCAGTGTGAACCCATCCCACGGACAACAGTTCTGCCTGAGCTGCCTTGGTGTGGGTCTGTTCCACACAGTGCAGCCCTTCAAGAACAGCCTGCTCCAGCATGGGACCCCAAGGGTCAGTCACAAGTCCTACTAGGAAACCTCCAGCGTGGGCTCCCTCTTCACAGGTTTATAGGTCCCTGCCAGGACTCTGTTCTAGCATGGGTTTCCCATGGGTTCACAGCCTTCTTTAAGGCATCCTTCTGCTCTAGGGTGGGTCTCCTCCATGGAGTGCACATGGATCCCTGTGACCCTCCATGGTCTCCAGCTGCTTCACCATGGTCTGCACCACGGCCTGCAGAGGAATCCCCACTCTGGCACCTGGAGCACCTCCTCCTCCTCCTCCTTCTCCACTGACCATGGTGTCTGCAGTGTTGTTCTTCTTTCTCACATGTTCTCACTCCACCATTTTCCAGTCCCAATTACATCTGCACAATATTTTTTTTCCTTTTAAAATACATTATCAAGTAGTCATTACTATCATTCCTGATGGGCTCAGCCTTGGTAAGTGGCGGGACCATCCTGGAGCTGGCTGGCACTGGCTCTGCTGGACATGGGGGAAGCTTTCAGCAGCTTCTGACAGAAGTCACCCTGAAGCCCCCCACAACAAAACCTGGCCATGCAAAGCCAATACAGCTCATGGAGGAATTTTGTACTTGCCAGCTGCAAAATGCACCACTCTTGTTGATGGAGTCAACTTCCACCTGTACTCGTTCCTGTGATTCTTAGTGTTCTTCATGTTTAGCGATGATTTTTATTTTAGTTGGGATGTGTTTATTTCAAAGCATTTGAAATAGCATTTGAAGAGATTGGTTTCAGGGAGATTAGCATTATTATTAGAATGGTGCTTATTTTACTAATCTCTATTATGCAACTGTTTGTTCTTGATTATTAATAATCATTTCCTTTTGATAGAAACACTTCCACAGCAACCAATTATAGTGCTTTGTGCAAACACAGGATTATGAATTCCAGTGGGGAATAAACAACAAGTGCAGTGGAATTTTAAAAACAAAGAGCTTGTTTTTATGCAAATGCCTCAGTGCTAAAAAATGAGGAAAATTGTATGCTGGAGAGGCAGAAGTTCCTTCCAATTAGAATGTTTTTCAACAATTTCCACAAAATGCCTAAATTAAGAACTTAGCACTGGCTGAAGCAGTACATCTCATCTGGTATTCTCCCTCCAGCAGCAGCCAATGTCAGAAACGTGTCATTACAACTCCTCCCCAGACCCACATTCCCTGAAAAGACTCACTGGATGTCATAGCTGGTCCAGTCTGCCTAATTAGGCAGGACTGCAGCCATCTCCAAGCAGAGCTTTTTACTGAGCAGATCCAGCTGAAAGAGGATGCCCTGACTTTGTGATTTGTTTCCTGGCTCTAATACTGCCTATCTTGGGCAGTGCAGCTGGAGCAAATGGTGTCTCCACTCTGCAGATACCTTTGTGTATGATTAATGCTGTACACCTGATGAGAGTTTTTGTATCTAAGGATAAGCAGAGGAGGAGGAATTTGCAGAACCTGGTACACATTTGCTCTTTGCTCCACAAAGGATAGTCTATCTGTGAGAGGTGAGCTTTGCATTTTGGTTTGAACAGCTGATAATAGGCTTAAACCAGAATACCATATAGTACACATGTCCAAGTCTTAAGATTAGAATAAGATATATGCCAAAAATATTTTAAAATTGCTCATTTAATTTTGGTTTTATCAATCAGGAGATTTCCTCTGTGTTCATGACTTCAATTTACTGTTTATAGCTCCACAGTGTGATTTTTTCACATAACAAATGCAGCCTTGTACCCCTTATCTACAATAATGATTGCTTCAAATAAAATTTACTTTCTGCCTGTGAAAACAATATCAAGGGTAAACAGCAATTTGCTAGTGTGTGCTTTAAATAAGCTTTATTTTTTTGATGTCGTACGTGATTATTTGGAAAAGAGATTTTATTCCCTAAGAACTGGCTTGTGCTGTGAGGGAACTTGTTCACCTGACAAAAGCAGACACACAGTTACCTCATGGTAGAAAGAAAAAGAGTATAAATGTCTCATGGGTGCATTTCAAAGACACAGACGGCAAAATCAGAGAGCCTTCATCCTACAAAGGTCAGCCACGCGCCTGATGCCTGGAGAGCAAACAGACACTTCTCTCCTGAGATGAATTTCCCTCAATTTCAAGAAAACCAGTTAGGGTGGGGAGGCACAGCAAGGATGGCACAGCATATAATGATTTCTTCTTTGAGCTGGATCTGTGAATTTCTAGTGTGGTGTAAAGCAAATGACTCAAAACAAAACAAAACAAAAAAAAAAGACCCAAACCCCTGCTCTGGCAGGGGTTGTGTATGATGGGCTGTGTGGGGTGCCAGTATAAGGTACCAGGAGGGACAAGCAATGAATCTCTCTGCCAGTCCCACAGGGGCTGTGGTACAGGGAGAGATGGCCCTAAGGTGTTGAGGTTGCCAGGGATGTGCCTGGGACCTGGAGCCCTTTGCCAGGATATGACACAGCCCAGTGCACCCCTGGTTGAGCCCTGAGGTAGTGCCTGGATGCTGCTGGGCCTCAAAGCAGTGCAGGACTGTGTTAACATGGGGAAAGTACCAAGCCTAAGAAACCCTGAGCTTTTAATGGTCTTGCAGTTGTGACTGGAGCAAAATTCTCATGGGTCCCAGTTATCCCAAGTGCAACATGGCTGAAATCAGCATGAGTGACCTCTTGGTTTGATTCCCCACAAATAGCAATGTCAGAGCTACCTCTTAACTGCCTGGATTTTATTAACCTTGTCAGTTTTTCTCAGCTATCCAAAGGAATTCAAGGAGCTTAAAAACCAGAGCAACCACTCTGGCTAAAAAGTAAACTGGGTCTTAACCTGCCAGCCCTGTCCTTACAGGGGAAGAGTGGGAATTTCATAGCCACCCATGTCTCATCAAAGGATTCCAGTAGCAATAACAGAAATGTAGGTGTTTTCCCCCCCAAAAAAATTGCCCCGAAAAATTAATTTTCACATTCTGTAATTATCCTATTCCATAAAATCTGATTTTCTCTTTTAGGATGCCTCTGTTTTTTCCCACGAGAGAGAACCTGATCCTGCTATAGCTGAAGGCAAGGGCATATTGAGCACTCATTGCAATGGAGCAGATGAAGAGGTGCAGAGGATTCTATTTGGGGACCCCACAGTTCATCAGGGCTTGCCTTGGCTGCTGTGGTTCTTTTGCCGTGGTGGAGTTGCTTTAAAGACACAAATGGTCCCTTCTATTTCTTTTAGAGCAGCAGTGTCAGTAAGGTCAGCTCTTGTTCTGGGACACTGGGTGTGAAAATGCTGACTGAGGAGCAGGACTGGTTCCCAGGCACAGATGCTTTAGTGTGATTTGCAAGCTTGGCACACATCTGCAGGTTGTGCCTTAGCAGCAAGCAGACAGTGTGGAACAAGTATAAAGCCAAGGTTTATATTTTTTTTTCCTCTTTCTTTTGTTTCCTTCTTCTTCCCATGAGTATTTTAAAACTGGGTACTGCTTTTAAGCCTAAAATGGTCTGTGCTTCTTCACAGGAAGGCATTACACTGTGAATGTCTGTAACTACTGAGCTGACAAAAGCTTTTTTCCACCTCTGCTTGATGTTCTGCAGTGGCCCTAGCAGTCCTGTGTCAGGCTCTTAATGAAACTCTTTTGCTTATCCTCAAAGTTGCAGTTTTTAACTTTTATCTTTTATTCCCTCACTGAGCTAAACCTTGACTGTCCTAAAGCTCTGCCACCTCTTGCTATTTCTGGAAACTCCTGGCAGCTTCATTGTGGTTCTTGGTTCTGGGTTGAAGAGTGTGGTCACAGGATTAAAAGCCATCACATTTTCTTCTTCATAGTAGGTTTCTGTGGGAGCAGGGAAATATCTCAGGTGCCACATATGAACCAGGCTCTCAGAAACCCATAATAGAATGAGAAGAGGATTCTATGAGTACAGTTTGACCATCTTCAGCAACACACATAGAGTCTAGTGGACACTATTGTCTAGTGATGAGTAAATTAGCCACCATCAGCCACAAAGACACTAAATATGTGTCTTTACTCAGGATTGTGGAATGGAGGAATATTGTACTGCAAATTGTTTTTTATTAAGTAGCTGTTTGTGTTTGTTTTTAACACTCCTAAAAATTTTTAATAATTACGTTGCAGTGATTATCTGAGCAGTGATAATTTGAACTTGAAGTTTCAACAGCATGAAAGAGATCCCATATTGGAGCTGATCAGGAAAGCTGAAAATACAAACAAAGAGTTTGATCTTTTCCCACTGCTGTAGGCTTTTTTTTCCTGATTTTGCATAGTCCCTGCCCTTCCGCTTCTCGCCAGGGATAAACCTACTGACCTCATCAGCAGATGTATTTTTAGATGTATTGTTTCTAGCTAGAAGGTTGCAACAGAGAGGGCTGTTAACATGTGTTACTTTGAGTTTGTGCTTTTTGTGTTTCAAAATACAAATAAGTGCAGCCTTCAGCACCTTTGAAGGGAATGGCCTTGCTGCTCTTTCCTTGCTCTTTTATGGACTCACTTTGCAGATGAAAGCTCTCTCCATCAACAAAATAGTCTTGGGTTTGGCCACTTTTGATTTGTAATGTATTTGATATTGTTTATAACACAGTTAAGTAAACAGAATTATTACCCTAAATTTGACTCCCTCTAAAACAGAAAGAAATAGTGTGTAACTTGGAAATAGTTGTTTAGTACTTGTTACACAGCATCACAGAGACACTCACTGTCAGAGCACACACCGACACTGCTCACCTGCCTCGTGGTCTGCCTGTACATTTTCTTACTTGAGTGATAATCTTACAATACAAGATGTGCCTGCAAAGCTGTGATGCCAACTCGTTCGTGGACCTCATTCTTCAAATCAAAATTAGTTTTGAGTTACATTGGTACAGGAAAAAAAAAAAAAAGTGGAAAGAATTAAGAAGCTTTTATAGATGGCCTGTTTCATTAATACTCTTCTGCAACTTGGTGGGACAGAGCTCTGGTTGTCACCTGTATACTACTCCCTCCCCTGTTCTGCTGGCTTTGTTGACCATAAAAGTGTGCTCCTAACTTCCTAATTTCGATAGTAAAATAGAGCATTTTTGTGGAATAGGGACCAATGCAAAATAATGAAGGACACACCTCAAATATTTAAATTGAATGACAAATTAAAAAATACCCTAACTGATGGTGAACTGATGGCCACATATGTGGCCAAACACCTCCCTCTCTTCCTCTTCAGGGCACAGTCCCCCTGTGCTGGGTGACCCCATCATCCCTGAGTAAAAGATGAGTAAAATAATGAAAACGTACCTGCTTTTGGGCTGTGCAGTTGGACACAACTTTCCCACAGTGTGCAAGGCTTAAAGGCAAGGGGATGGTGGATGTCTCAGTAGATGCAGTGCAACTCCTGCTGGCCCAGCCCCAAGCCCTGGGTGCATCCCAACACTATCTCTGTGGAAAAAATCCCTGCTCCTGGGGCACAGTGTGGGCAAAATTGTCTCTATATCAAGAAGGGAGGCTTGTCCTACACATCTGGCCCAAGTACCAGAGCCAAGTGCTTAAAAGGGAGGGAGGAAGCTCTCCAGGCCACCTCTGCCTTGGCAAAGATGACCTGTTCTGGCCAGGGAGGACAATCATGGGGACACTGGGAAAAGCAGCATTATTTTCCATGCAACTTCACCTCCTTCTCATAGCCTCTGTGGAAAGAATACCCCTGGCTGCTTTGTGGATGTGTTATATATAGCCCAAACACTTACTGCCTCTACCTGTATGGATACCTATTGTGTAGCAAAGAAAAACAGCGGAAGATAATTAATCCTGGAGGCCCAGTCCTCTCACAAAAAATCAATGAAGAGTTTTCCTTGCTTTGTTTCCAGGTAAGAGAAGAGAGGACAATCTTTATTACAACT
Organism: Cettia cetti; assembly: GCA_013401135.1. Lineage (NCBI taxonomy): Eukaryota > Metazoa > Chordata > Aves > Passeriformes > Sylviidae > Cettia > Cettia cetti. The sequence continues at coordinate 29,007 of VZUI01036750.1, read as the reverse complement.
GACAGTTCACTTCCCTGGAGCAGAAAGGTTTTCCCTTACATCTAGCAGAAAGAAGAGTGTTTTGCACCTGCCAGATGCCGTTGCCATGGCAATTGAACTTCGCACTTACATTGGAGGAGCAAAGCCCCAGGAGTAGGTACAGAGCAAACACAGCAGAGAGGGTGCTCTGCTGGGGGCTGCCAGGTGGCCCAGGATTTGCCTCCCTGTTTCCCCATTCAATAGATTAGTAATTTAACTTTTAAAACCATTTTGGAAGGAGTTTCAGTTGAGCAAATGATGCTGGCTGGGAATTTTCTTGCCAGCAGACTGTGTTTGGGCTGCTTGCCTGTGGCTGTGGGTGTGCCGGTCTGCAGGAGCTGTGCGTGTCCTTCAGGGCTCTGCCAGCCCAGGCTGCCCTGATGCCTTGTGCCCTACTGGGCCTGTCCCCTCCTGTGCCCAGACATACGGGCTGGGCTGTGGTTAGACAGCTGTAGGCCTTTTAAAGCACTCCTCATTTCCCTGAATTCCTTCACTGGTGCCTAAATATTCACAAGGTACTCTTGCAGGTGTAAATCCACCCCAAAGTGCCCAGGGGCCATGAGACCATCAGCAGGTAATTTACTCCCAACACCTCATTTCCCAAATGTCCTGAGCAAATGCACATTTTGGCTGAGGACTTACACACCAAACTTAATTCCCAAAGGACTTTCTATGGTTCAAACACAGTTAACAAGTTAGGGAGTGTGTGGTGTAATGGGCACCCAGAAGTTCCTTCTTGGCTCAACTCCTGCTTTGTTTTGAGAGCACCACACAGGAGGATATGACACATTGACCTTAATCATTGATTGGTGCCCCATCCTGCCAACCATTGCATACATCAAGAGAGACTTGGCCTCGAGAGAAATCCCTGTTTATCAGTGTACTTCTGGCAACAAGAGAGAGTTATAATGTGGTGAGAGGTGCAGCTGACAACTACAGAGTGCTGTGCACTCAGTGGAGGAAAGGAACTTCAGTTGCACAGTGCTATTCTTTTTAAAAGATAATTTTCTATGGAAAATAAACCCCAAAGCTCACAGAAATGTTATAGATGAGACATTTCATTAGGAGAAATGACTGACTGAATTAAATACTAATCAAGCAAGTTCTGAAGCAGCATGCTACAATCTTTAGCCTCTAGGACCTTGAAGAATTGGCTTTCTTGCATTTTCCACTTCAAAAAAATAAAAAACAGATGATGGAAAAAGACTTCTGCTTTAAACTATGTACTCCTAATTCTTAACCTCTAGTTACCTTGGCTGAGAGTCATGCCAGTATCTACATCTCACTTAACATGTTCATTTCAGCTGCTTCATGTTCATATTCAGGTTCCTTCTGTAGTTAGCAGAGAAACAGAGTCATTGCTCCTGAGACAGACATCCAAGCCCAATCTGATGAACCTGACAAGTGTCTGTTCCCCTCCCTGTTTCCCAGGTGGAGCTGGTGCCACAAGTGGGGATGGGCATCATCTGCACTGGGCATTTCTAAGCTTAGATAGGTGGCATTGCTAAGCTTAGGTGACAGGTGTCACTGTTCAGGTCAGCAGAGAAGCAGCATTGCAGACAGGCAGGAAAGGCCAAAGTCCAGCCATGCTCATTGTGTTTCCTTGAAGGAAGTTGTGCTTGAATCTTTGTAGTAGTGTAGCATGAGATAATCAAAAGGAGTAAGTGGGGGCAGAGGGTGCTGAGCTCTGACTATTCCAGCCAGCTATCCCAGCTTCCCCTTAACACAGGAGAAAACATTTCTTTGGTTCTGTTTCTGCTTGTTGTTCCTGCCAGTACTTCATGGAACACCATCTCTTTCTCTGGGTCTCCACAACAAAAATTCTTCTAGTCTCTCATGGAATCTGTTGCAGAACAAATAATAAACTCTTCTGTCTGGGTAATTACAACAAAATCAATCACTTGAATGGCAGGAAGAATGTAATGTGCAGTGGCTGAAGGAAGGGTCTTCCCTTCTCACCCTTAGCTCTGCGTTTCACTCAGGCCACTCAGCTTTGCATTACCTCCCAGAAAATGCCACAGGAGCAGGGCTGAAGCAGAAGTTAGTCTTAAAAAAAGAATCATTGAAGAGTTTGGGTGGGGCTCAGTGTGGCTGCCCTTTTTGAACATTTGGTGCCCCAGCATCAGCACATGCAGCAGGTGAGAATGGACAGCTGGACTTTTTCACCAGGGCATGTTGAAGGGGTCAGACAGGCGAGTGAGGGACTTGCAAGTGCATTGAGAGAGGGATATGGCTTTTTAAAAAACATTTGACCCCCAAGTACCCCCCTGCACCACCCTGAGCTAAGAGTGGCTTATGCTCCATCTCCTCTCCATACACCAGTTTCCCTTGAAAATGAACATATTGTACTTTGCAGAGGCGGACAATTTGCTGAATTTCATTTCACTCCTTCAATCTGCTTAATGAATAACAATAAGCTTGAAGGTTTCACTGGATTCCAGTACTGAGCTGAAATTTTCATTAACAACAGGTTTTCAGACCTCACTTGAATTTGGTTCTGCCTGGATTAGCTGCCTCTTCTCTGTCCTTGCATGGCTAAATTTTATTTTGCCAAATTAAACCAGTCACTCCATGTTCACCTAAAAGGCAGAAAGAAATAGAAATAATAAGAAATTCTTGAAAGAGATCTGTAATGCCAAAAGTTACTGCGTGGACAGATTTCACTCTTCTGGTAGTTAAAATGACTCATTTTGAAATTGGATAATTGCTACATGATGGTGAGTTCATCACTTCCAAACAAAATGAGGTGTGGGTGTGTTTATGTGTGTGCAGGGCATTAGCATTCACTAGCCATTAAAGAAAATGTATCTTCAGTCTACCAGTTCAACTCTTTTCCACATTGAAGTGGAAACCCTCTGTTCTATAAGTAGTTAAAACCCAGTCAAATGTCGGTGGTCCTCTGGATCCTGACTACCATTCATCCTGGGCAGGTGAACTCTGTCTGCTCTGTCCAAGAAGGGGGTCAAGGTCCTTGCAGGAAGGACCCAAATACACATGGCTGGATGCATGACTTAAGTGAAAACACAGAACTTGCAGTGGTACAGCCCAGACTCTGGCAAGACTTGTTGTGGTCATTTAGGCAGAACCTGCAGTGAAGAGAGATGATCAGGTTAGATTCCTTTTGCCCTCATAAGCAATTCTTATGATTTATGATTATCTTTTAATTTAAATATGCTTAGATTATATGATAAGTAGAAATACAGGTATTCATAAACCTTTTTCTCCTAGAGATTCTAGCAAATATATCTTTAGAACCAAATTCTTGAGCAAGTCAGAACCAGGCTGCTTCAGAACTTTTCAATGATATGGACTGGCTACAAGAGCAAATTAACTACTCCTAAGGTGGAAACAGAATGGAAGAATTCCATCCCACATATTTTTCCTTTGGGTGAGGAAGTGCAAATGTCTGAAGATTATGGGGATGTTGCTCTGCCTTGCCTGAAGACCCAGCTTCTCCTAATATTTAATCTGAGTCCTACAAATCACAAAGGAATGCCCTGGATTTGAGTCCTTCAGAGATAAAATCCCATTTCGTAAGTCTTTTCATATTCCAGAGAGACAGTCGAATTGAAAATTTTCAGAAGTGGTCTGGGCAAGACCTTGAACAACATTTTGAAGTTAACTTTGTTTGGAGCATAAATTTGGACTAGACCTCCACAAGTCCCTTTAGAGCTAAATTTACCAGTTAATCTGTCTTTCTCTGTGGGGGGATTCTGCCCAGACAGTTTCCATCCTTCCTGAAACACTGTACATACACAGACATTGAACCCCATCTTGGCTTTGAACAAAAGTTATTTTGCATGCTTTATAATCCTGTTCATACACCTCAGTATTATCTTCACATAACAGTTCTGCCTTGTGTTCAGCCTACGATGGATGCATCACAACACCTACATCCTTTCCTGCATAACTCTCATTGAGTTTTTCCCAACCCAGTAGGCCCTAGTTGAATACATTTGTATACCTGAACTAGCTTGCATTTATCTTACTGAGGTTTTGGTTTGTTTTTTGTTGGTTTTTTTTTTTTCAGCCTACATGTCCTGTTTGTTGAGATAATTTTGAATTCCAACCCTATCTTTTGATGTACTTTCACATCAAAGTCCCCTCAAAGCTTGGTATTTACAGATTAAATAACCAGGAGGTTATTAAATACTTCCTGATCTCTCCCTCTGTTCCACCTACTTCTTACAAGTGAGCCACAGAGGAAACATGAAAGACCAGAGGAAGATATTATTTTGCTATTGGATACTACTTCTGAGCTACGTTTTCACTTAGAAAAATAAAATCCTCTGTTATGGCCCCTCTAAATAAAGGCAGTGTAATTCCCCAGAGCATGAAACAGTAGAAATCCTTCCTGGATGAAGGGTCATATCCTGAACCAAGCCAGCTAACACCCTTGAGACACACATTGCCCTACTGAAGGGCAAGGTGCAGAGGGAGCAGTGGGGGAGTAAGCCTGGCACTTGCAGCACAGTGCTGAGAAGTGTGCATTAACATCTTCTGTTGAGCTGCTGCCTTCCTTCAGAGAGCTGTGGTGTTACCTCCTCCCACTGCAGGGTGTCTCAGCAGTCTCTGTGTCTCAGGCCCATGGCTTATTGGCCAAATGCTTTTCTTTCACCCATGCAGGAGAGCATTGCACAGCTGTTTTGTATCAACCAACGTGTGATTCACAGTTGTAGGAGCCATCTGTGCTGAGTACCATTTTGACTGGTGTCCTGATGCTTCTAAGAGTAGCCTTGCTCTCCCTCATTTTCAAACATTATAGAGCCCACAAGACTACACAGCACATTTATTAAGTGAACAGAATTTGTTCCACACTGATAGCACTCCCTGGGAGCATAGCTCTGAAGCTAAATGCTTTTGCCATGCACAGATGTCAAGCCCCATAAGGCTAACACAAGCCAGGCATGGAAATGTCAGCAGTCTGTTAAACAGGGGGTGGAGGGAAGCTTATATGATTATCTCCAGTTAGCTGGAAATGTGAGAAAAAATTCTTGCTAAAGAACTTTCAGACTTTTAATCACCTCTTGTTGATGGCTATAGCTCTTCCCATCTAACCATAAGGAAGGCACAAAGTCCTGAAAGCAGAACTGTAACCTTAGCTTGGCAAGAACCCAAAGGATGGACTGTTTCTGCACAAAGCACTCCTTTGGAGTATGCAAATAAACCTGCCACAGACTTGCCTTGCATCGGTGCTGCAGACAGCTTTTTGTCCATCCAGTCAGCTCATCACCACCGGGAATGATGGGCCAGGAAGTAGCAGTTTACTTCCAGGATGTTTCAGCTGTTTCCTTCAGTGCTGGTCAGACAGGTTCTGCACCAAGCTCCCAGATTTAGGATACATCCTTGTTGTTGCAGGCCCATGTAAATTCATGAAATTATCTTTGGATAGGTGCAGCATAAAAATAAGAATATATTGCCAGACATGGGACTGACAGTCAAGGGCAGCAGAATGGGTATTCCTTGGTATTGTTACCCTGTAAACAAGATAAACTACCTGGGATTAAGGAAATCTAGATGTGCAAATAATGTTTTGTAGTTAAAGAATTAAATTAAAGAAAAAAATTTACAGTACTTTGGTCCCATTGGCAAGGTGCCTATTCCCCTGCCATTTCCTCCTGCAGGCTATGGAAGCAGTTTCTCCCAAAACACTATCTGCAGAGGTCAGAAGGGCAGCTCACATTAGAGGAGGTCCTGGTATAGATATAGATATGACTTTTTCTCTGCAGAGATGGCCGTACTGCTTGCCCCAGTATCCTGCCTTCCCTCTGATCCTCTGCCAGGTTCTAGCTTTTCCAGCTCTACTCTTCCACTAATCACATACCACTAGAGAATACCAATTGGATCATTCCTGTTCTCACAAACTCTGTTGTTAAAGTAGTAATAGGTGAAATTTCAAATATCTATGTAACAGAAAGAACTAGCACTCCTACTTTCATTAGATCAGTTCACTGTAGAAATCCAGTTTGTGTATCCAAGTTCAGACTTAGCCCTCATTACGTTCAAATAGGAGACCCCACAAAGCCTTAAGTAGAAACTGTGATCCATAAGCCTACATGACTGATTTCAGGTGCATTTTTTACTCAGAAATCACATTTCCTCTCAGAGATAAAAGCTCTTCCAATAACTGATAAGGTAGGTTTAAGACTCAGCATTTAAATGTTGTCTGTCAAAGCCTGTGTCCATGCCTGCACCCTCATTGTGAACCTTTTTTGGGGAGATTCAGCTCATCTGGCATATTCATAATTGTAGGTGTCTTCTCTGAACTAATCACTCTGGACTCCCTTTTATAATCAATAGAGGGAAAGAGGCAATTTTATGCTGTGACTCATCTGACATATCTTAACATCTGTTTTAGAATAAAGTGAATCATGCTCTAGAGCCGTACCTTTTCTTTCTTACATTTTTTTCTCTTGAGGCAGCTAGGTTTACTGAATTGGGCAGCAATATCTACACACCTCTCTCCCCTTCTCCCCTAGAAGGCATCCAGATCAACATCTCCTCTTAGGCTCTGAATATATAACTTTTGCTTCAGATTTTTCACATATGCAGTTTGTGATCTGGTCAGTACTTTGCCATGGCTTACAATATGTTCACTGGTGAAGTCCTTCGGCAGTTATCCCTCAACCCTTTGTTCTACATCTCCCCATCATTCTGCAGCTATTTCCTCACGTACTGCCAGGGAATGAGCAGGACATTATAACATCTCTGTGTCTTGTGAATATCTGCAATCTGAGTAAAACATTTTCATTTTCCTAGGGCTGGCTGACTTATGCTTCTACTCTGCTTCTGTCACCATGTTTTCATGGTATCCAGCTGAAGCCCAGTTAGGTGGTAGTTGAACACCCTCCCTTCAAGTTAAACAGGAAGAACACAACAAATGTAGTTTAGTGAGGAGCCATATTTCAAAGTCACATTCTGCAGGAGACCAGCCTCAAGTGAGCTCTGCAGAATGCAGGAGGAGCATTCTTCTGGGGAGTTCATCTACTGATACCTGCAAGAGAGCGTGAGAGAGGTCTGTGTGTGCCATTTGTGTTCTCAGCACAAGCTGTGAATCCCATTTTCTTGAACCTTGCTAGAATTTCAAATATACCTGCAATGCTGATTACCCATTGATGTATTAGTTCCGTAGTACCATTGCCAAGTTCTTCTAGCATGGCCTCAAATTGTATCTTGCATCACTACACCATTTACCTAGGTACCAGAGGCAAGCTGTATTCCAGACAGCAGTAATCTCTTGGTTTTGCACCGATATAGTATTGGGGTGAGAGCTGCCTGGGGCAAGCTCATGATAGAAATCCATAGGAATTCATTCCCTCCTGCAGAAATTCTGGAGCCAGACCACAACTCTCTTCTGGTGTGTGAATTTGCTTGCTCCTGAAGAGCTGCTTTGCTCTTCAAAGGCAAAAGGTGGGGTAAAAAGGCAAAGTAGAGTAAAAAGGCAAAGGTAGAGTAAAAAGGCAATCACAAGATGCATCATGCTGAGCAAGGATGTGATAATCTCTGCTCCTGGAGATCCCTGAGGATCCCTGCAAGTCCAAAAGTGTTTCTTTCCCCTTCAGCAGCGACTGGGAAGCTGGGCTGTTTCACCCTCCAATGTGACGTCTGAGTGGTGCAGAAGGCTGTCAAACCATCATTGTAATGTGAGGCAACAATTTCCATCTTTCAGAGCTGCAGAGAGGAGAAGGCAGAATCCATTGCTGCTGTGCTGTGCCAACTGAGCAAGGAGATCACTGCTCATGCCTGGAAAGGCTCTGCTTAAATATCCACTGCAGTAGCTAGCTGGACTGCACAGCCATCCCACAAACTGAGCAATAAATTAGCTCACTCTGGATGGAAAAGGGACAGTCATATAGGCTGAACCAGAGAATTCCTGTGCTGACACCTTCTCTTCCCCAAATGTCAAAATTAGAAGACACAGAAAGCATGGAGTGGGATGCTCCTTGCAAGGCCCCTTAAAATCCCAAGGCTCATTTACCTTACAGGGCTTTTTTCACTGTAATATCATGTATGAGCTTTTGACACGTTACCTACTTTTCTAATCTTCCAGTCACTTCCCATATTCTTAGTACCTGCTTGTTGTTTTGTTTTGGTCTCCCCTCCCCCCCTCCTTTTTTTTTTTTTTTTTTTTTTTTTTTT
>VZUI01036750.1:0-20830 GCA_013401135.1 Cettia cetti | reverse complement strand
CCTCCTTTTTTTTTTTTTTTTTTTTTTTTTTAATGATAGAAGCAACTGTGGTGTAAAAAACTTTTAGAAAAAAGGGAAAAAATACAAGCAGAGGGATAGATTGCAACCTATTTCTAGTTTCAGAAGAAAACCCAGCAATTCTATTACTGAAAAGAAATCTGTAGTGCAATATTAAAAGATAAATTTCTTTAAGAATGGAATTACTCTAAAAAGGATGAATATTCTATTGCATATGTAAGGTTGGTGTTCATCCAGGAGAAAAAAGGACCTTTTATAAGGTCATATAAAACATTTGCAGCAGTAGAAAATGTTACTCATTTACATTCCACAGTTTTTTCTTCTTTTAAATATTTTCTAGCAAAGAAAATGGTTTCAGGCTAAGAGAACCCATTCACTAGATTTACTTTTCACTTTGGTTAGTCCACTATGTATAGGCAAAAGTGTAGTTTTGCTATCTGCTAAATCTGAGCAGTATTTAACAACAAGAGCAGCCCAGCTGAAACAAATAGTCTCCGTTGTGGAGAAAGAGATAATTCAGTGAAAAATTGGCAGAGCTCCAACAAAAGGCTCAGTCCTGAGAGATACTTAGTAGTCTGGCACTGATCCATCATGTCCCCCAGTTTGAAAACTGCAGATCTAACTGTGTCTGTATTGTCAAGCATTTCCTTAGGCACAATGCAAAAGCAAAACACCCCAAATCCTGCAGGACACAGGCCCAAACAAGAAGAAGAAATAACTCGAGCACATCTTCTGGCTATAACAGAGGTCTGTGAAATACTAGGACAGCTGTTGAGGTAAAAAGTCGACCTCAAGAAGCCCCTGATTTATGTACAACTGTTGTGTGAGCAAGTTTTTTTAATAGTAATGACTGGTGAGGTAGCTCTATTACTACCAGCTGGTATCCTGATCTTCATCTTTGGATAGAGGCTGGAAGCAATTAAAGTTAATCCTATTATACATGCTACATGGAAGATTTGAAAGCCAAAGAGATTTCTTGGCACCTGCTTTAATTTTTTTGTGTGTGTGGGGGGACGGGACAGGAGGACATGTGGAAGAGAGTTGGTATATTCCTTATCTTCTTTTAAATGTTATCACCTCAAAGTTTTCATATTCCTGCAGATTCTGATGGGTTTTTTTGATGTATTTAATTGATGTATTAGATACTATTCCTGAATTCCTTGCCAGATTTGAAAGTTATGGTATTTGAAAACCAATTGTTTATTTTTCCAAGGATGCTTTTAAATTCTCTTTCTGCAGCTTTAAAGTTCTCTGCTTTTTAAAAATGTTTTCTTATCTTGATAAAACTGGAATGATAAATGCAAAAAAAAAAAAAAAAAGTAAGGCCATTCCATATTCACAGGAGTCTACCCATTTTTTTAAATTCTATTCTCCATTTAAGTAAGCCATTATTGTGACCCCTGGCCACTTACTGCTTTATAAACATTTAAAAAGTGACTATTTTGTGTCAGATTTTCATGGACTGCAATTATTCCCCAACAGTGGTTAATCCTGGATGACATGGGAGGAGGACTGGGATACATTGGGTATTTTATCTGATCTTCAGACTTTCACAACTGAGAGTTTTCCTACAGGGATGCTTCTTGGTCATCAGCTTTCTGAGGAGGACATGGCCCAGAACTGCCCTAGGCTGAACAATCCTCTAAAAAACTTGCACCTGAAGTTTTCTGGAGGACTCTTCCATCTAATTTGTCTTTGAAAGGTAGCATCCTTTCCAAAATGAACCCAAGAATCATTGCATGATATGGATCAGAACAGAAACATATTTTTTTATTTCTCTGGTGCAGTTGCACTGGATAAAAACTGAGAGGATTAAACTGGGGGTTTGTATCTTGCTGCACATCTGCCTTTCAGCCGCTGCATCGTGAGCTGGTCAAAAGCTGATGGGATGTGGTAGCTGGAGCTGCTTTTGAGCTGCTCTTTTCCCATGCTCAGGATTGACAAAAGCAGCTAATGGCTGTCTCTGTGCTGAGCCATGTAGAGGGTGTCCTGCACCCCTTTTCCCCAGGAGCCAGGGTGATTGCTCCTGGCCAGCTGCACTCCTGGTGCTGCGTGTGCGAGGGGATGTGTTGGCTGCTGAAGCATTGCTTTCCTCCTGAGCATTGTCAGGCTCTTGGGGAAAGGCTGGGGCCACATGGAAATATCCCATATCTGTGGGCTGCCAGCTGGACCACTATGAATAGAGGCTGATATTGCCCCACAAGCACAGACAGAAAGAGGCCATCCTTCCTTCTGTGGAAAACATCAGAATGATAATTCTCTTGTTTCCTAATAAGGAGATTTCACAGAGAATTTTAGTTCAGCCAATTTTTGTCACACATTGCTGGTTAATTGTTTTTGTCTCTTAATTAAGTTCATCTGCCAGGATTTACCCAGAGAACTGTATCTAAGAGCTCTTTTGCAGACTGCAAATGTCTGTGGAACATTTTTTTCTGAATTATTTGGTTTGCTGTGTTTGAATTTGTTGATCAGAGTTCTCAAAAGTTTAGGACAGGACTTTTTGGTTCATTTGAGGAAAGCTTCAAAAAATGTAATTGGCGAAGTTTACATTTTGATAATGATTTTAAAAGTTCCCACATATCCCTCCCCCTCCAAACCCTGAAGAGGACAACAACAACAGATCAGAGGTGGATATAGATTTGCTGAGCTTCATAATAGCTACCTTAGAGAACTTGAACCCAAATCCCATAACTTGAGATGATTCATCGTCTCGCAACAGAGTCATCCAAAACTTGGCGTTGTGTGGCTGCAAGGGAAAATTCCACAGCTTTGACATCTCTCTGATTTTGTTGTGCTTGCACAGTTAATTTTTAAAAGGCAAAACAGATGCCACTTTGAGAAAATCTAGTAAAGAAATTAAAGGGGAAAAAAAGACATGATTGCTGGCTGAACTATAACGAAAGGAACAGAAACAGTTTGGGTTTTTTTTTTTTAACTTTATACACTGCAAATATGTAACTTCTAATATTGTGCTTATCAGAGGAAATATGGAAGTAAGAATTATCCCTTACACCAATCAATATTTTTTTCCTCTTTTCAGAATAGTTTTGAGGTACCACATTGGTAACTTTAATTTCAGGCAATTGTTCTTTCCTGGATTTTGGAAAGAAGAGTCTTCTATGTTTTTTAAAAAACCAACCAAACAAACTTGGCTCCAAACTGTAGTTAGTGTTTAAATATGTACTGTTGTGAGATACAGCACACATTCTCCTGCCCTTGTGTTTTAGTATTCATACTGATCACCTCTCATTTTCTTTTTCCTGGGTCAAGAAGAAATATCTGCACTTGTCTGGTTTCAGAAGAACTACTGTCATTATTTATAAAATGTCTGCATCTTCCTTATATTTACCTTTACAAATTATAGGTAATGGAAACCAAAAGTGATGGACAACAAACCTATGGCTCAATGCAATTTCTCAGCCTGTGTCTATTAGGACCTCCCTACTCCTGGAACACTGAGGCCATGTTTCCATTCAATGCTTCCAACAAACACATAAATGGTTCCAGACATATTGGGTAGTGAAACATCTCTAATCCTGAATAACTGGGAGACAACTTCCCAGCAATCCTGAATAAATCTTCCCCAAATCACATGAAACAGTCCATCTCCCTCTGCAGTCAGAACTTGAAGAATCTGACCAGAAGACTGAAGCTGAAGCTCTCCAAAGTTCACTCTGGCAGTGGAGCAAGAGGACAAGGGAACAAGGACCAGAAGGTGCATCACTGCATGCATTTTCAGGCCATGTTGTGATGGAGAAGCTTCTTTACCTCCCTATGCATCTTCTTAGCCTTATAAATCCCATGGAAATAGTGTACATAAGGTGTTTCTCTCTATTTGTAGAGTGCTTGGTGAAATGGGAAGTCATTTTTGATGTTAAATGTAGTGGGCAACGAAGCTGAGAGAAAATAAAAAAAAAGAAGCTGCCAGTAGGTGATGGCTAAGGAGGAGTTTCATTCCCATCTAGACATTTCCAGCTAGCACATATAAAACAAATTTTTTTTTAACATGTATATAGATTCCTACTCAATCAGTCAAGAAGTGTTCTCATAAAGACAAAGCATGAAGTGTAATCCTGCAGTAAGCAGCATGTTGGCACCAGGAAAAAAATAAAAAAAGAAAAAAGGAGATAAATATATTTATGCAGACTGAATTTTCTCTGCAGAATAAAAGGGGTTGCTAGTCTGTGGCATATGACACTGTCCTTGTACCTTAAGCAACCACAATCACAATAAGTCTGAAGAGAAATGCAGAAAATGAAAAAAGCAAGTGTCAGACATGGTCTTTTAAGAAGATTATTTTTCCAATCGATCTTTTATGTAGAGAGAAACTGATTTTGTCGCATCTCAGTCATAGAGTTTGTTACAAGATTTGCCATTTTTCTAGTCTTCAGTGAACAGAATAATAGTTTGCTTTTTCCCTTCACCTTGGAGCGAAACACTGAAACCTAGAATTACTGCCACAAAACAGATGGGGATATTTCTCATGAAGATGAAAAAGCAAAGACCTAATAAATGAAGAACATTTGAGAAGAGAAGGTTAGAGCAGGCTCTGCTGCACTGTGTTTGGCATTACTATTTTAGCAATGTAGATGGTTTTACAAACCAATGCTTTTTTATGTTTTCACTGCTGCAATGCGTCTGAAGGGAAGGGTGGATGGTATTCACTGTGGGTGCAGTCTGGCCACAAATCTGGCCATACTTCAGCATTTCAGATCTCTCATAGCTCTGTTCTGTCCAAAGGGGTGCAGTACTGCCAGGTTTTCTCCATGGCTTCAGCATCCCCTTTCCTTGGGGTTTTTTTTCCTGCTGGGACCAACCATTCTGACAACATGAGAACAGGGGCACAGCCAGGGCAGGGAGCTCTGGTTTGGCTTTCCCCCTTCTCTCTGTACACTCAGATGCTGGTGGAAAATATCACCAGTGACCTTGTATTTTTGGTCAAGGGCTGCAACTGATGCAACTGTGTGAAAATCAGGGTAAGAGTTAAAGAGCTGGGTCCCAAGACAGGCTGTGTACTATAGCTACATCCAGATAATACTCTGGATGATACCCCATGAGCCTGCCTAGCTGTCCCTACCTAGCTTCCTTGTTTGAGATATCTTCTCTTCCAGAAAGGAATAGTCTGAGTCTCTGTGGTAACACAGTCTCTGCTACACGAATTAGCCATTTTTTGTTCCTTATCTTTTTCACAGAGCAGTGTTCTCAAGAGAGGAAACTGAATTACTGTTTTGTGTGTGGTAGGTTTTTATTTTTTACTTTTTATTTTTTATTCCTTCAATTTCTAGTCAGCTGAAAGTTTTCTTTCAAAATTAATATATGGACAATGAGACCAAACATGAAGAATTTGAGGCCCATCAGGGAGTTTATCATAAAGTTAACAGCCTGTGAAAACCAATGGTACTAATAGAAATTTATAGATTTAAAATCCAGGAAGGACATTGGGAATGCATAATCTGACCTCCTGTATAACCTAAATCATAGACTTAAAATTTTCACCCACCTTAACTAAACCAAATCATATTGAAAAGATAGATGGCCTCATTTCAACAATTCAATATTAAAAGACATCGCCTGGGATTTTGTTGTTGTTTTGTTTTGTTTTGTGTGGGTAATTTCTTTCAGTGTCACAATATTTTGCCCACTTCTGTTGTGAGTTTATCCTAACTGTAATACACATCTGTCTAGTCTAGAGAGAATCTTCTCACATACAAGCTCTTCTCAAAACTGATCAGCTTATATGCAGAAACAAATAATTTCCTCCCCTTATCCTGCAGACTAATCAGAAAGAACTCCTTCATGGTGAAAGAGCTAAATTTTATATTCTTGCTGTCATATAGTGAGATTTTTTGGGAGGTTTTTTTTTTTTTTGGTTTTGGTTTAGTATTTAGCTGATGTGTCAGGATCTTCTTCACTTTACAGAGAAAATGTTCTTTCATTTTAGTTCAAATGCTGGAAAAGCAAGTAGAGCATGTTTTGTGGACCAATCCATCCTTGAGATTACTGATGTTGGATAGCAGATTTGCTTCTTTACACCAAAGCATTTTCTATTTTTGCCTGTATAGAAGTAAGTCCTTCAATCAGTGAAAATTTGGGGTGGATAAATAATAAAGCAAAGACATGCAGGGCCTCATGCAAGAAAGGGCCCTTTCCTTTATGGTCACTAGTGCTATCAATAACCTCTATGAGTTACACCTATTTGCAGTACAGCATCGAAAGCTTTATGGAAACACAGAAGGATGACATCAGCTGGCTTCCCTTGATCAACTAGATGACTTACCTTGTCATAAAAAGAAATTAAGTTTGACAGGAACCCATGCTGGCTGTGACTGATGACAGAAGTGTCCTTCAGGTGTTTTTCAGTAACTCCCAAAATAATCTTCTCCATAATTTTACCAGGCACTGAAATGAGACTGAGAGGCCTGTAGTTTCCAGGGTCATATGTTTTGCCCTTCTTGAAAACTGGGACAATGTTAGCCAGCTTCCAGTCAACTGGGACCTCTCCAGACTCCCAGGATCCCAATTCCCAAGACTGAAAAATCATTGAAAGAGGCCTCATGATGATATCAGCCTCCTACTTGCTCCTGGCAAAAGAGTATTTAGAATGAATGAGGGCCCTTTGATCTCCAGCATCTCACCCTTGGTAAAACAGCAATGTCACCAAAGATAGGATGAGGGTTTGAACTTTTGTTGGAGTGTTTAAACAGGCCATTATTTTGCATTTCCTACTCGGATCCTTAAAAAATTCCATTTGATCTAACTCCACTGCTAGTAGTCCAGAAATAAAGCAATTCCTTGGGGCATGAATACTATTCAGACAAAATAATACCAAATTTTGTCTGCTTTCAGTTGCTGATATCCAACACCTCTGCCAGCTCATTTTCCCTTATAGAGGAAATAACCCACTTCTGGAATTTAGATTTTCCCTACTTCTTGGAAAAAGGGAGTATCAAGTGTTCTGAATAATGTTCCCCTTTGAAACCTTCTTAAAATAGCCTTGAAAATATCTACGGCTTTGAAAGTTTTAAGTTCCCTGGGGGTGTAATTCTGCTGACATTGATGGCATCCGCCAGCAGAAACTCTGTTTCTGCAGTTTCTTATGTGAGCTGCATTGCCTTGTGCTTGATAAGGAAAGCTGCATGAAGTAGGTCCAAACCCAGCCATGAGTATCCTTTGCTGTGCTTTTCTCAGGCTGTGCCCAGCACTCGGGCAGATCTGATGCTGGTCTGACTGCACCTGAACTACTCTGATTAGTGGGGTTGCCACTCACAGCTGAGTGAGAGGGCACTTTTCCCTCGAAAATGTTTGGTATGGAAATATGCAAGTATTCAACCATTTTCCTAGGAAACAAATCCTCCCAAGATAATGAATATAAATCAAAAAGCAACGCTCTCTCACATTACCAGAACAGAAGTAAAAGTCTCATAATTCTTACTGAACAAATCACATGCAAGTGAGTCATTCATAATTGCTTTATAAAAATAGTGAATAAACCCTGTCTTATTCTATACTTGATTAAGCACGTGTAAAACTTTAGTCAAAAGAACCTGTCTTGTGAGCATAAAGTTGCGGGAAGTTGCTGTAAGAACAGCACCTTGTGGAAAATATGAATCCCACAGCCAAAAATGTCTTTGGGAGATGCAGTTCACTTTTAAAGCATTTTCTACTTCAGCAAGATTTGCTTCTGTAGAAGCAGAGGAAGAGATTGTGCCTGTCTCTCTTTTGGTAAATGAAACTGCCTCCCAAGTTAGCACAGTAGAGGCAAGAATTTAATCTATCCAAAATTTAGTTCCTTCATAAATTTATTGTCTATCTACCTGGATAATGGATAGGAAAGATAGTCCAACTGTGTTTTCTCTTTGCTTAGTTACATCTTTGTTCACAGTACTTTTTATTCTTCCTGGAGTAAAGATATAGGCTGAACTCTGGATACAAAATAAAACCAAGCCAAACCCTTGGATCCAATACATCGAAAGGAGAACAGCTGTGCCATGCTGAAGTTAGACAATCATATTCTTTTAATTTAAATGCTATTGGTTTTCTGGTAGGGCACTTCACCATCTCTAAAGCCAAATTTAGTCCATGTAAAAGTCAACATCAATGTTCGATTTTGGCTTGAAAAATAGTTTGTTTGACATGTATTGCCTCAGAGTGCCAAGCAGTCTTCAGTCCACCCACCTACAGCTCTCCTACTGACAGGTGAGCAAATTCAGCACTCCCCCAATCAATGTTTTGAGAGGTTCATGTGAAAAGAAAGCCTCATAAAGCTGTTGCAAAGTGAAGCACAGGGTCTTTACATGGAGGTTTAGCAAGTCCACAGTCATTGTCCAGATATAGGCTGCCTTTCAGACCTGCCTTGGAGAGGCTGAGCAATTCTGTATCACTTATATCTCATCCACTTGGTGGGTTTGCCCCCTGGACCCCTGCAGTTGATGAATTTATGCACTGCATACCCCTTGGCTGGTGGGGAAAGGTGTTGAAGAGCATTGGTCCTAAAATGGAGAATTCTGTGAGAGTTACTATTGAAATTTTAGTAAAATCCAAAATGTTTTGATCAACTGGCTTCCCTTGATCAATTAGGTAACCTTGTCATGAAAGGAAATTGAGTTTGTTAACCAGGACTTTTTCCTTCATGAACCTGTGCTGGCTGTCCATGGAAAGTCCTGATTAACAAACTTAATTTTTGGCAATTTAGTTCTCCTCAAGGCAGTCCGAGCACTGTCCAGCACACCCTAAAAGATATGCCTCCATCTGGTCAGTGCACCTGCTCTTCAAACATATATGAAAGCCCCTAAATTTAGGTGTCTTAATCTCTGAGATAAGCATCTGCGGTGGAAGTGGTAGAGGGCAAGTTGCTGCCATCACTCCTGCTCACAGTTCACCTGGGACACCAGGATTCTTCCTTCAGACAAGAACTGGTGCAGGTCCCTGTTTCCCCTCAAGGAAGAAAATTTTTGAGTAGTCCACACTCATGTGCTGCTAGTGTTTTCCACCTCAAAATGCCTCTGAGTATTTTTCCAGCATAATTATGGTGATACTCAAAGCTTTTTGAGGCAGAATGATGCAGCTGACTTGTCATTGCCCTTAAGATGTGAAACAAAACATAAGCAAATCAAATATTCAAAATATTAAGGGTTCATACATTTAAGGGCATTAAATGAATTTAATCCTTTGCTCAAAAAACTTTAGGCCCAGAGCTAGTTCAGCAGATGATTGGGAATATCCCAAATGAGTGAGCCTAGTAGGCCAGATCTAGTAAAACAAAATGCTTTTCCAGGCTTGTAAAGTGTTTTTAAGGCCAGTTCCAATCAGACAGACAATCAAGTTCCTGGCCAGTGCTGTAATAACATGGTCTCCCTGGTCTTCTGTGTGTCCCTCGGCCATGTCCTAGAATGATTTGGGCAGTCCTTGTCTGCTCCAAAGCTCACTGACAACTCCAGCTGCTCTGACAACTCCTCTTGGAGTGGAAGACTTGTGGGGACTAATTGGAGGAGTAATTAATGGTGTTTGCTGCCAAAGGAAGCATGCACAGCAGCCCCTGGAAGGGCTGTGCTGTGCTTGTGGAGTAGGATAGCACCTCTCTCCTGATTTGCTTCTGCCCACAGAGTAAAGCTGAGATCTGGGCCTTCTCCTGATACTGGGTACAATGGCAGCTCTGATTAATGCTCTTGTCACTTCATGCATTGATTCTTCCAGCTCATCTCCTCCATTTCACCTGCTTGGTCTACTTCAGGAATCACCTGCTCTGCAAGAAAGCCTCCATCTCTCTCATATGAAAAATGAGACCCACCCAGCCTGCTCCACAGAGTGATCTGTGGTAGCTGGGGTCTCATGACGTGTTTTGCCACATTTTTCACCCCACAACTTATAGGGTCTGGTTTAGTGCTCTGCTGGGGACCACGGGGTGTCCCTGCTCACCTCCAAAAATGCTGCTGACTGCTTTCTGAAGATGGTTATTTGCTTAATTACTAAAGTCTGAACAGTAGAGCCTCCATGCCCTTTCAGCATGGGGTAGAGCAGGGCACACTGCCTTCCCAGTGCAGGGCTGTACTGCTCTGAGAAGCAGTGCAGGAGAGGTGTAGGGTGTGAAAAGGCCGAGAGGAGGGGAGTCCCCACACCTCCATCCCTGCCAGGGGCAGGGGGGGGGTCCCACTCTACCTTCTGTCATGGAGGTTACTGAATGGGGATGCAATGGTATTATAGCTATTGGGAAACTGTGATATGGATTTCCATGTTGTTTAATGGTCCAGGACTGATTCCTGACCATTTCTGATTGCCTGCTGTTGTAGCAAGACTGTGAGTGCGGTCAGACAGCTAATGGCAGAAGGGATGCAGGCCCAGCATGTGTCCTCCTTCTTCCCTGTCTGGGGAGAAAACATTTCCATACTGATACCCTGTGTGTCCTGGGGCCGGTGGCACACATGGTGACAGGACTGTGACAGCCCAGGACTTGCCCTGCTCACACAAGGGCTGTAAAAGCGTGGCACACAATGTCCTAAGCTGTGCCTTGTAATAAGAGAGAACAAACCCAAGTTATCAAGAGGGGTCTGCATACCTCCCCGCCAGTTTTACCATGTGTACTGCCCTGCAAATGTTATCTCAATTGTTTTGTTCTTCCAGGAACAAAATAAAAAGTTTTTACAGTTGCCCAAACACGTTCATTTTATTAAAGCTAGAATTTGTTTTTAGTAGAAACTGTGACCTTAAAGAGCAATTTTTTCACCACTGGATGGCAGAATCTTCCTCTGGTCTAACAATCTAATGGCAGAACAATTTGCTATAATTAAAGAGAAATTGGATCTGTCATAATCAATCCAGTGTCTGATCAAAGTGGAAGGATCTATTGGAAATGTAATTCCAGAGGTTGAAGTTATATATTTTAGAAACTCCTTTGTGCCTATAACACCTGACCTTTCAATATCTGTCCCGTTCACATGAATTACTGGGCACTTGCTCTTCTGAAGATTTGTCAGTGTCCCACAATGTTAGTCATCTTGTCAACATGGTGTTTATATCTACACTGAATATTTTTTCTTTTGAACTCCATATTGTGCCACAATTAAATGTCTGAATTAGGGAAATCACTACATACTTGGGAGATATGTTTAGGAAAATGCTGCAGTTCTTAATATTATATTCTCTTAAAAACACAAACAATAGTAACTACAGATGCTAAAGCTTAAGTAATACAGTGATTAGACTATCAGTGGAAATATTATAAAAGAAAAAATATATGTACAATATCTATAGGGAAGATGTGGTATTTTTAAATCTTGGAACTTTTCAGGTGTTACTTTTAAATAGGGAAAAATAAATCTGTTTATTCACCATTGCTTCTTTTACTTATATTATACACTAAGCAGCTTCATTAGACCATGCCTGAGAAAAAGGAGAATATTGAAATGAGTTAAGACTTTACCCTTGCCAAGTGGGAAGACAAACTTCATCCTTAACCTCAGAGGGCTCAGAATTAGTTTCTATCAAGCAGAGACTATTAGTTTCTATTAGCAGAGACCATTAAGCAGTATTGAGAATTGTTAAGAATCTAAAACTTTGATTATTTTCCAAGTTCTACTTCCATGGGCATATCCATGTGAAGGTTTTCATAGAGATTTGAATAACCTTCAAAATAAATCTCACAACACTTGGCAATCCTTCTTTTGAGAGAACTTTTTAAAATGTTCAAGTGAAAAAATTTTCCCAAATGGCTAGCCTTTATAAAGAAAACAAAAAGTATGTGGATAGATAAGAAAGGAGAAAAAACAAGGTGTGTCATAAATTAAGTTGCTTCAGTGCGCAAAACATCCACTTCGTATCTTTGACTTCTGCAGCATTCTGTGGCAATGAGTTCAATAGCATCATTATATACTTTGTACAGAGTATGTCTTTAGAAGTCTTTGTTCATGGTATTTTTTACCCTTTTCTTTACAGGTCATTTATGAATACTACGGTTTTTGTTGAAGGGATTTCAGCTTAAAAGAGACAAATTAGCATTTAGACTGATAGATGAAATATGCATTTGAGTCACTTTCTCAGCAACAAAATACATATATCCTAGAAAAAGTAAAAGAGAAAGTAAGCAGGACAGTGCAAATAAAGTGCAAATAAAACAGAAGTCATGTTGACATCTCTGGAGGGCTTGGGGGTGCCACCTGCATTTCCATGAACCACAATCTCTGTATTGGCAGGTGGTGTGCTGGAGCAGCATTTCAGGAGACAGCAGGAGCTCATACGGCAAACCCCAGTGAGAGGCTGAGAAGTTGCTTATTCTCCCCTTCCTGGCAACTACCTCTTGGCTCAAGGTTACAGTTTGCATTGATTAAAGCAGCCCCAGGATGACCTAAGATCCACCCCATCCTCCCTCTGAGCAGAGCAGCTCTCCTAGTGTGCTCTCCAAAGAACATCTTAACCCTGAGAACTGCAGAACCGCATTTCCTCTGTGCAGCACTTGTCAATTTGTGCTGGAGGGTAAGAGGGCCTTGAGAACATCTGGATTATAATTAAACAGGAATTTCCAGTAAGTAGACCTAAGTGGCTTGAACAACAAATTTGCTGCTGATAAAGCGAGATGAATTTACCAGTGTAGTTGTCTGTGTTTTCTTCTGTCCTGAATAAAATATAACTTCATAATTTATAGTGAGGGATCACTGGGAAAGGTTCATTTTCACTTGAGGGCTAATTGCAGGCCCAATAAAAGACTTTATCAACAACAATACCTAGCAGCATTACAGTTCAACTGAGTGCCAGGCTTATCAGAGAAATGTAGAATTCAAGCTGCCAATTAAGAAGTACAAAACAAGATTCAGGGCAAATAAACCATCACTCAGGATGTTTCAAAGTATCCTATTAAAGCTACAGTGAAAGCATAGAAAGAGTTTGCATCATGGCCTGTAATTATTTTTCTAAAGACCTCCTCATTCAGCAGACACGTCAGGATAAATTTCCAATAGACTCAACACAGCAAATCACTGATATGCATAATGTGATATTCATAACAGGGTAGGACATTGATGTTACATCTGGTTTAAAGACACCTGGGGCTGCTCTCTGGCATGAGGTCATCAGGTCTAATCCAGCTTCAATATGTTTTTCAGTCTCTTCTTTTTGGAAGAGAAAACGAGAGGTGCAGCCAGACTGTGCACTCAGAGTGGCTGCCAGAAGTGGCTTTCCCTGACCATGACCCGATGGACATGTAAGGGTGTCTGCTGCTCTCCCTTGTGAGACCCTGCAAAGGGCAGGCTGTGCCTCTTCTGTTCCCTATTTTCTTACAAAAAGACACTGTCTACTTAGTCCCTGGCCTTTTTTTTTTCCTCTCAGTTACCATAGGGATGGTGCAGAACATCATCTACATGGGTGGAAATTCCTCGAGGTCTCCTCCTGTGATTCACACCTATAGTAATATTAATGCAAATACTACATTTGCCATATCTCTTCTGTGTTACAGTTAAATGTCATTTTTGATGAACAGTAGGCTTAAGGAAGAAAGTTTTTTCTTCCTTAATGCATGGGGAACTGCTACAGAGGGGGTTCCCAATACACTGCTAAGAGAATATGAGGGTCTGATTAGCTGATTTTTGGTACAGCTCTTGTCTGACATCACACAGCCCTCAGCTGCTGTGTCCTCATCCACTTCATCACAGATTTGCTTTGGAAGGAGCCAATGGACTAATTCAGCATGTCAAAGCTAATGTTGCGAAATCCTTGGGTATATCAACGTTTCCAGGCACAGTCATAAATGTCAGCAACTTCAGCGATGAAATGAATTACAGCAAAATTATGGTTTAACCTGTCATGAAAAGGAGGCTCTGAAAAATTGGTAATCTTGCCCATGTTTTGCAACGTATGTCTTTGACTGAGGTCACATTGAGAAGTCACTGCTGAATGTTTAACAGAATAAATGGTACACAGCCTGGTGCTTCAAAACTATTCCTTAATTTTTGCTTGTGCTTTGAACATTTATTTATTTTTCCCATTTCTTTTTGCAAGGCTATCCCTGCTGTATGGATGTCCCTATAAAATGCTGCTGTCTTTCAGCATTAATGTCACAGGTACAGTCATTTGTCTCACTGTGACTGATGCTGTATGTGAGACAACCCGGCTCACCTTGGAAGACCACAAAAAAAGCTGTTGGTCCTCCCTTTATCACCCAATCCATTAATGAGATGCTAATTGAAAGGTCTTCACTTATGGTCTAACTCTGATCAGTAAGGTCAGGATTAAGTGTAAGGGTGTCCTTAACAGAACTCCTCAGGGTTTATTCTTCTCCTCTGGCAAAAGGACTTGTGAGATGGGATTCTCACAAGCTTGATGCCTCGGATGTGAGGAAGAAGTCCCAGCACTTATTTCTGACAGCTTTTTCTTCCAACAGTTTGAGATCATCTTAGGGCCATTCTGAAGGCTTAAGGGGCCTCTTTGTTCTTGTGCCAACTCTGTGTGGATGCAAACCATCACCTCAGGACACTAAATTTTCTGGTTTGCCAAGGTGGAAATCTGCTTCTGCTTCAGAAAATGGGGTCTGATTTGTGAGGGCATTTGGGAAAGAATGGGAGGTGCTATCTTTGTGACTCACTCTCTCAGGCAAAATGCAAACTAGGGTAAAGACTGTATAGCAGCAACAGGGAATAAATAGGTTTCTGTTTTGCATAGCTGTTATCCAGGGAGACAGGGCTAGAGCAAACATATTCAGTGATAAGGCTCCTTTTTTTGTCTCATTGCTGGGTGTAAAAATCACTGCTCTAAGCTTGAGCAGGAGGAATCTGATGCACAGCAAGAAGTGGCCAGAATAAATGAAGAGACATGAACACAGATCAGGGTGGGTTTGTGCTCAGAGGAGTTACCTGCAGTTCTTGTGAGGAGAACTACAGGAAAATCTCTGTAAATCAAGGTACTTTATTTTTTATTGTAAGAAAATAGAAAACCTGTATTGCAGCGAAATGAAACCCCCCACGTCTCCCTAGAAATGGTGGTTCACACTCCTCCAGAGGTTCTTATTCCCTCGATGGTCTTTGAAGGGTAATGAGGTGATCAGTGGAGGACTCCTTCAGCTATTAGTCTTCCTTGGACTGAGTGATACTGCAGAGAATTAAAGCTCCCAGAAGACAACAGCCATTCCCATGATCACAATACATTTTATTTCTGTAAGTGGAAGAAAGGCTACAACAGAATTATTCACCCTTCCCCCAGTCCCCATAACTTCCCTTATTGCTGCTGTATAAATTAAAGCTTGCAAGGGTTTCTCTCCTGAGCAGACTCTTAGGGCAAGTGCAAAACTCATTAAATGAAAACAAATGTTCAACCCTTCCCTGTTATTTCCCTCTCCATCTGGCCTGTTAAAAAAAAAATCCTAAAACTGAAATAGAAAAAGGTAGGAGTTTCCTGTTTTGCTCACTAAAGGGAAAGGCCAAGCTGAGCCCTGGTGCAAACAGTGAGACCATCCACCCAGCCTTCAACTGGGACTGACCAAGAAAGCAAAAGCAGTCTCAGAAGTCGGTGCAGGGATGCTGAGTCCTGCAATAAGCTGGTGCACAACAGGAATGAGGCATCTATCTCCTCTTCAAAGCACAGGCCAGGGTGCAGACCTATGTGCAGGCAGTGTGTCCACCAGCAGCTTAAGCTGGCCGTTTAGTGACAGGAGATGCACTCAGATTGGCACCAGCCATCGTGTGATGGAGTGAAATGCCACAGAGATGCATTGGCTTTATGGAAACATGCAGTAAATTTGCCTCTGCAGCGATTAAATGGAGTTGTAAACAATGGAACTGCAGAAGGCCTTTGAGGGGGTAAAATGGCCATGCAATGACAAACAGAGGCCTTCACCATTTCAAGTTATGAAAACCCAGTACCAGTGAAAAATACAGCAAAACCCACAATTTCCTAGAAACTTTAGGCGGACTATACTGGGGTCCATGGGTGCTGAAAACAGCCAGATTTCTGAATGGTGACTTGCCAGCAGTGTTGGTAGGGTTTGGTAATAACACCAGAGCCCACATGGCAGTTTTACTTTGCCCTGGTGTGAACTAATGTCTTCATAACTCTCTGCCAGTGAATTGTATGAGCTGCAGTTCAGAGCAATCAGTCTCTTGGGAAGTTACCATTTGACTTTCGCACTTGCCCTTACTAAGTAATACTATAAATCTTTGAATCATCTGGCTGCCTTTGATCTAGCTGCAAGTGTGTTGAATACTTGGTGACTGGAGTGGAGGAAGGAGGGAGAGAAATATCTCATTGCTGTGCTAAAGTAATTCAGAGTGCCGAAAAAAGAGAGATGGATATGGCTTATCTTCCTAATGAAATTATTTTAGTTTGCAATGTTGCAATTTGTGTTATCACACTTGAGAGCTGGGGAGGAATAATTATTTTTGTAAGCATATATTTTCTGGGGAAGAAAAAGATATGTTTAGTTGTATCTTAAAATGGCTTCAAAATAAGATCTTGTCAATAGCAGAACTCACAGGTTGTTTGTAAATGGCACTTTGATACATTATATACAAAATATTTAAACAGGATAGATTTGAGAGGGATATGCTGCTTGCAGGTGGAGCACCCATGGCAGAACGTGGGGACCAGATGACCCTGTAGAGTATGCTGCACTTGCAGCATAAAACCCCCGTGTCATAAGCCCAGGTGATTGCAATACAAGAAAAGCACTGAATTTCCCAAGGGTGGGATTTATCTCATTAAGTTCGGATCTTGCACAGTCATCTAGAGTCCCTTTAGCAGACAACAAACAGACTCAGCTCATTACATGTCTGCTGGAATATGGAGCTGACCTTGCTTTGTGTTCCTAGCTATCTGAATGAAGCTGTTTGCACTGCCCCTTTGCACAGGCAAAGGGGCAGCTTCTCATCCCCCAAACATTTGTTACCTATGTTTTTGTGACATTGTGAAGTGGGAGAACAGACCCAAATCCTGTAACTGGCTTAGCACGGGCTGTATCAGCATTTGTAACAGATACCATCTGGTGGGCAGCTCTCTTGGAGTGGATCAGTCATTACTAAGGAGCAGCACAGCAAGATGTGCTGTGGGAGGTGCTTTACGGAGAGGCAACGTGATCTGTTGAAGCTACATTGGCCTTATTACACCACATCAATGTCACAGGGACCACATTGCCCTGAAACCTGTCCAGAAAAATGAGAGTGATAGCTGTGCCCAGCAGTATGTTTAAAAAAACCCCAGAAAATAAGGGCATTGTACTCAATATTTGCAAGGCCATCAACCACATCCATCAGCAATTGCATCTATTAACACGATTGCTATTGATAACATACCCTTCACTTCTGAGCTTCCTTAATTTGAGCATTCATGGAACCTAGGTACCAGCTGAAATGCTTCTGATTTTTTTCCCATGAATATTACTAGATGAAATTATTAGCAATGATGAGGAATCTTTGAAAAATGCTTTCCTCTGAGAATTTAATTTTGGCATTCTTTTTTTTTTTTTTGGTAATATTTAATACTCTGGTTGTCTGCAAACAAGAGCAGAAACGGGAGAGAAATGCATCCTTGAGCACACAATTGGTGCTCAAATTCAGCTGCAGCACCAGATTTGAATGAGACAGCAAAGCAGGACAATCACCTTTTACTCCTGAATGCTCTTGAGGTCAAAAGGAGAAAATGCACCATTCAGCTATAGAGACTTCCAGTTTCTGAAGCAGTCACTTATTTTTTGCTGTTATCAGCTACTTGTGTTACCGTCTGTTATAAAAAATGACTCCCACACCCTTTATATCCTTGTACTGTGCTTGTTTATGCAGTTCTGCTGAGGCACTTATGAAACAGAGGAAGCTTGAAACTAATCTTTCTATAATGCTACACACAGACAACACGTGTGAGTGTATGTGTGAATACATATATATTTTTCTGGAGGCTGGTATAGTCAGGCATCCCTGGACACATTTATTTATCTCCTAAGAGAAAAAGTGCATCTTACTATTAAAAAAACTTCATCTGTGTCTGTACCTGTACCTACGGCATGGAGTAATAGAATGACCTTAGAGATCATCTTGTTCCATGGGCAGAGACACCTTCCACTAGACCAGGCTGATCAGAGCTCCATTCAGCTTGGCCTTGAACACTTCCAGGGATGGGGCATCTACACCTTCTCTGGGCAACCTGTCCCAGTGCCTCACCAATCTTATAGTAAAGAATTTCTCCATTATATCTGATCTAATCCTACTCTTTTTCAGCTTGAAGGTACTATCACTCTTGTAAAAAGTTTCTCTCTGTCTTTCTTGTAGGTTCCCATCAGGTGCTGGAAGACCCCAACCTTCTCTTTTCCAGGCTGAAAATTTCCAATTCTCTCAGCCTTTCCCTGTAGGAGGGGTGCTCCATCAACTTGAGAGGGATGTTCTAATCAACATGGTAGCCCTTCTGTGGACTCACTCTAACAGGCTGATGTCCTTTCTGTGCTGGGTCATATCCCAGATATTCCCAGAGCTGGATGATATCTATTTCCACAAACACTGAAAAAAGATATAGAAACAAATGTGTGAAATGGACACCCCCCCCCGCGCACCAATTTATTCCTGGGTTTGAAATTAAATCACATATCAAGGGCTCTACTTGGCCATGCAAAGTGGCAGTGGGATCCTTGTCTCAGACAGTCTTACATGGGCTCAAGCCTTCTGCAGCTTAGAAAGGCTCAGAAGGAAATGACGAGTCCAGTCTATCTCTGTTGTCACAGACATGTCCACAAATGTGAGTTATGCAGTGTAGTTTTCTGGTTGCCTGCTCCTAAAATGCATGTTGTACATAGGTCTATGAGTACCACAGAAGAAAAAGGGATGTATGCCTTGTGACTAGCTACCCAGTCCTTACAGGAAATACTATTTTCTGCTTAAAATATACCAGGGCTTTGTGGTCTTGAATTTCTTATGAAAGAGGAAGGGGTTTGATTTTCAGAAAGGAGGGTTGACTGGAAAACAAGTTTGATCTGCATTTTTTGAGGAAAAATAACGACATTTTGTTATATGCCAGGACAAAACTATCCCCTTCCCAATTTTTATAAGCAGGAAGGAAAGCATATTTTGTGAAACACCCTTTAACTGTATTTTTGCTTTGAGGCAGGTGAGACCTAGCACACTGAAGAAATGTGGTGAAAACAACAGGCAAGAAATCCAGGTGCCAGACTAGTGAGAATTGGGCAATGAAAGCACTTTTCTCTCTTGTAACAGAATCAGAGGTGTAAGTAACAAAAACCACACTGCCTGCTTTCCTCCAATATGTGGGACTCACCTCTAGGATTGCTCCAACATGTGACATTTAGAGAGGGGAAGGGTTGCTTTTTTGGAAAAGGCAGAGAGCAGGCGTTGTGGCACCCTTTCTATCTGCATGCTTTGCTTAGTTCCCTCTGCAATTAGGAAGTGGTCCCCACTTCCCATATTTGCAGCAGAGCACTCCCTCGGTGTAAAACAAGCCAGGGGATGCAACCTTCAGGTCAGCTAGCAGGATCAGCCCACCAGCCCAGTGCCAGAGCCTGAAGACAAAATGAGAGGAGGAGGTTGCATGAGAAATACTAATTCCCACTAAAGGCTGAGAGCAGAGGCACGTGCAACAGTTTGATTTGATGCATTTTCTTCAGTAGTGAAGCAGGTCATCTTGGATCTGCTCCAGACAGCTTATTCTTGTCTTATAATAGAGTGAATAAATATCACTCCTTGCTTGTAAGGCCAGGTCCAAGCAGATGACTTTCCCCTGGGGAAGCTCCATCAACCCCTCTTCAGCTCTGAAAAGTTCCTTTGATTAGGCTGAGTGCATTATATAGTAATAACCCTCTTTGGAAAACCTGTATTAGAACCAGCAAACAGGGGACTCGTGGCAGTCTGGATATGGATAGCCTAGGTCTGATCACAGCAGCAACATCAAAAAGAGCAGCAGGATGTCATGCCTTGGCAAATGCAGTGGCAGGACAAAAGTAAGAGTGAGTGAGTTCAAGGAAGCTTAAACATGTCCCCAGAGGTTGTCACAGCTCAAGCCCTCACATCTGTAGGCACAGACCACATAACTGAGCAGTGGGAGCAATCAATCCCATAGAGAGAGGCCACCCACCTGCTTGCCTGGGGCAGGTGCACATGCCCTGGACCTGCCTCTGCCTTGAAACACCCCTCCAGTGTATGGCAGCCACCACACTGGGGCACATGCAGCTGTCTCAAAAGACTGGGCATTTCTGAGTGTCCTTTTCCCGAGTTTACACAGACCTTTGGATGCCCCAGGATGGACATGCTGATCCCTACAGTTCCCAAGCACAACCAGATTGCTCTGGGCTGCTGGTCCTCACATCACTTTTTAAATGAAGAGAACAATCCTCAGAAAATACAGAGTTTTTCCTTTAAGCTTCACTTCATCATTCTACAGGAACAGTGGAGGTTTCCTCTACAGTGAATAGAGAAGCATGTACCTCTTTCCAGCACCTGTACTGCAGGACAAGAGCAAACCACAGCTCTGCTGGAAATTGTTGCATGGAGCAATTTGCACATCCAAGAGTAGGTGGGAGCCAAACTGCTGCTGTGGTGGTCTAATGGGGGAGCAGCATTTGAAATCCCTTCAAGCACTCTTGATAGCCCCTCGGGGCAGACTCTGAAAGCACTTCCCCACCAGTCCAAGGGATGTCTGCTGGCCCTGGCACGAAGCCTGTGTCTTGGTTTAGAGACAGGTATCTGCCAGGGAAAACTGGAGTTTTCCCTGGAATGGAGAATGTAACCCCCCTTCCCTCCAAATTACTATAATTTTGCAATTAAGGGCTTTCAGGCAAAGATTTGGGAATAGGAATGGCAGTTCTTTACTAGGAATATTAAAATAAACAAATGTAGTAGTACAG
>VZUI01036749.1:0-30298 GCA_013401135.1 Cettia cetti | reverse complement strand
GCTCCCCCCCCGCCGCCGCCGCCCCGCCAATGCGCGCGCCCGGGGCGGGGCGCCTTAACCCCTTCGGCGCCGCCCGGGGAGCGCCGGGACCCCTCCCCGGGCACCGCGGCTCGGGGCCGGCTCCGTGCGCTGCCCCAGAGCTCCCGTGTGGGGCGAGCTGCCTCCGCCTCGGCATAGCACAGGCGGCTGCGTCGAGCACCGGTGGCCGAACTGCCGAACAGAGGAAAACCAAGCCGCAGAAAACCCTCTCACAACATCAGCACCTGTTACCGGACCTACCTCAACGCAGAAATTCAGGGTAAAATACACACACAGGTAGGTTCACCTTGTTTTTTCAACTACTTTAAACTACAGTCCTCACCTTCATCCGACAGCTCTGTAACACCGTATCATGTCACATTCCCTAACCTGGGAGTGAGGCATGACGACACCACAGCAGTTTCCAGCAAGTTTCAATCTCCAGACTATTCCACAATGTTCTTTCAGGTGAACCACTCTTTCGGCAGATGCGAGTGAGCCAATTAATGATTTACAGTGCTTTGAAGGTAAGCATCGTATGTACTAAGAATAATATTATTGCTTGATGTTCTGCATCATGTTTTATTAAAAACAAACTGTCAAATCAGATAAATGCTTGGCTTAAGTTGCTGAAACTGGTAATTGTCTAGATGTTTGTTCAAACATTGAAAATCCCTGCTCACAAGTAGTCCTTAGCAGTAGTAGTGCTGAAGCTGTGGTTATCAAGGGACAGAGATAAGAAACGTTTGCAGAGAGGTAATATTGCTGGACACAGTTGGGGAAAAAAAATCCAAACCAGATAACCTTCCAAACAGAAGCCCTTCACGTGTCTTTTACACGTGCAAGTAACTCCACAAACTACAGCAATTTAGGCGTTTGTGCATTTCAGTGGTTTGTAAAACCATATGCTGAATTTTCAGCAGCTTCTTCCACAGAGCATCTTTTACTTACCAGGAATTCACAGTTAAAGATTTTCACTAAAACAATACACACAACTATTACAGTGGGGCTCACTTACATGGCACCGTCCTGACAGATGCTACACACTGCAGCTGATCACTACTGGTCTCACAGTTTGCTTTCCGTGAGGAGACATTTTTACGTATAAATACCACTGCCCTTCAGATGGAATTTATCATTTCTTGTGATGTTATTCAACACTGTCACTATCCATACACTACTTTTGTTCTACTCGAGTAGAACAACACTCAAGAATTGTGCGGTTGGCTACTCTGGCTGCACAAATGCCTGAACCTAAGGGATAAAGACAGTGAAACAATTCTTCAGTGAGCTGTAAACTGGGACAGGTCTTTTTGTTTTGTACACAAAGTCCCATTTGGAGTTCTTCTCTCAAAGCCAGCAGTAAAAGATCTCCCTTTTCACACTAAAACGAAGTAAAGGGGAAAGGTGATCCACAAAATTAATTGGTGACCCTAAAATTAATTCTGCTTCACAGAAAATGACTATGAAGGCATGTATAAGAACTAAGCACATTCAATATCCCCATCTTGTTACGTTTAGTTCTGGATATCAACAAAGCATTGCTCAGGTAACAGAGCAAGTAATTGTAAGGTTTTTATGTTACACCACTGGGACTAAATGAGGTCTTACTTAGCTTTGGCATCGTGCTAAGCCTCTGGAAGCCTGAATCCTAGGCAGGACTCCAGTCACAGTAAGCTATAGCCCCTTCTCCAGAAAGTTTATATACAGAGGAAAATGGTAGTTTCAGTTCTAGGGTATAATTCATGTTTCTTTTCAGGATGTCATTTTGTTTGACATACAGTTTTGCTTTTTTGTAATGGCATAAGAATTGATGCTTAATCAATTTTAGGGTGTTTTTTTTTTAAAAAAAAAAATCATCCAGAGGGGAAAAAAGTTTTGTCCTTGCTGCAGGGGAAAAAAAGTCTTCAACCAAAAGTTTATAACTTTAGAAACAGGTAGGTAATTATGACGTGTTGAGCTTAAAAAAAGGTAAAGGAGCATTTGGAATAGATTGTGCAGAAAATCTGTAATTTGTGAAAACAACAAGGATGTTAAGAAGATAAAAAGTCTCTTAGAAGCTAAGAGTAGCACCCAACTAAGTGAGTATTTCACCCAAGGAGGACATATAGGGCTATGACAAAGAAGTTGTAAGATTCCACATGGATAGTAAAAATCTTTAATGCCCACTTCTAGCTGATGATGTTACTGGATCACATAGAACAGTAGTAGAACAAAGGCATCAAGCAGGACATTTTAATATTATGGATACAGACCATAGTACAGACAGCTTATCTACAGCTTTCCTTCTGACATGCAGTTTCTTCAAGCCCTGGCTCTCATTTCTAATTCAGGAACCTCTTAACTACAAGTGGTAGTTAAGATACAATGTTTGTCTCACCCCAAAAAGTTGTGCAGGAAAGCAAAACCCTGTATATCCCTGGGTGGCTGTAAAGTCACTTAAAAATGCCTAGCATTTATTACAGGAACATTCAGGCAGTTGTTCTTTGTTAATGAATTATACATAGATAGGAGTTGCCTTCTTTCACAACTTAGCTCAGCCATATTCTGAGGGATGAGTGTAAAATTGAGAAGCTTCAATATCTCAGCCCCAACATGGCTATACACAAATTATGATGGTAATCAATACAAGTGTGCTTTTCACAGAAGTCCATATAAAATGAGAATATTTACTTGCTTTGTTCAGAGATTAACAAACACAAACATCACAATACTGTGTAGAAAAACAGAAAAACTTCCTATTCTATTCCTTATCCAGAAAGACTTAATGTTGCACCTTCCAGTCTAGCCTAGCCTTTACAAATTCTACCTGCCCCATCATAAAAACTTTTTTTTTTTTTAGTTCTTTGTGAGTGGGTGGGGTAGTTGGGCAAAATTCCATTCACTATCTTCAATCACATCTTAATGAAATTCTGATTAAAATTGAACCATGCCTCTTTTTCAAAAAGTATTTATCTGGTTAAAGTAATACCTAAATGGAAGTAGACACATGGATGATTTAGAGAATGCTTGCACAAAATCACTCAGATGATGTCACCACCTCAAGAACCTTCTGGAAGTCATGAGGGAGTCAATAGAGAGCTACTGGGGCAGCTCTAAACTTCTTCAACATACAAGTTCACATAAATTTTGGTTTCACATGTAGTCCCATGATTTGTATAAAAACATTTTTTACTTTATTATTAATACAACAGGTGCAGTAGACAAACATTCACATTCTTTCTTTCCATTATTTACTTCAAATGGGGAATACCAACTAGCTAGTGACCTCAGAACATCTGTGTCACGTTTCACTCTTCATGATCTTCATGCACTACAAGAATCATGGAAACATTAAATCCAGAGCATTGGAATATCCAAAGCAGCCCTCTGAAACCAAGGGATAATCACACAGTCCAGCTTGGAGCCATGAAATACTCGAACAAGCTGCTGTTACAAATTCTCTCCACACCACCCCTCTCCCAATAATCTGATGATTCTAAAGGAATAGAACCAAAAGTGAGAAAATAGGGAAAACACAAACCCACAGTGACTTAAAAAATAAACAAAAAGCCCAGCCCAAAACAATCTGACTCATTACTGACTTCTGGGGTTTTTTAGGGATACACAAGAAGCCTAGCAAGACAAGGTGCTTATTGAATCACATTTATCAGTTTTTTCACAGCAGCACCCATATTGTAGAAATAAAATATCTTGCATGCCCATGTTCTTTAGACCAAGCAAAGCTGGGGTACAGATCTGCATGTGCATGTTTGCAGTACTGGAGGATTGCATCATGAAATTCACCATAATGCACAAAATTCACATGGTCATTCCAGGCATTTCACATAATCCTGCCATTAAGAACAAAGCAGCCAAGGATTCCAGTTCTTGACACAAAATGTGAACACAGCAGCTCATTTGTTAACTGTAGCAGAGATTTACCTGCTCAACTTTGGATGACAGCAAAGCAATCAACAGGACTGAAATGTCTGTACCAAGTCCCCTGGAGCCTGCATGAAGCTCAGAGCACAACAGTAGAGTTTTACATCTTTCTGTAGGAGTTTTACATCCTTCTGTCAGCAGTTTATTTCTTCAAAATCCAGTATGCTCAGGCCTCATCTGCAGTTATGCATCACCAGGAACCCAGAGCACAGAAGCCCATGAATGCTTACATCTCTCCCTCATCTGAACACTCCTGTAAGCCTAGAGCATGTTTCCATACATTGTCTGACTTGAAAATACCTTTTGAAGAAGAATTCAGAATTTTCAGACAGTAGTTTCCTTCCGGTAAAGGGCTCTAACAATATCAACTAAGTAACTACTAATTAAGTAAGAGTATCCAGTCTTCCTAAGTAAAGTAAACAGCAAAGTCTGACTTTGAATTTCACATCCATTTTCTTGCCGATTTTTCAGCTTTTTCCACTGTTCCAGTTTGCTAACAAAGTGTTTTGTTTTCTTAATTTAAATTGCACCAAAAAGCTGGGTAAGGAAACTCATTTAATACTCTCAAACCGGCAACTTTCCCAGCAGTGGTTTATACACAGGAATGGAGGACTAAAACAAAGCACCTAAGTCAGTGCATCCAGTTCCTTATAGTCTTGTAAAAAAAACTTGGAGGAAAATAAAACCAGCTTCATGTCATCAGCACACTAGACTAAACATTGCAGCATTTCCATTAAGTGCTGCTGATCTGTCTTAATAAACAAACAAAAAATTCCTCCCAAAACCAAACACCACCACCCTCGCCCCAAAGAACAACAACAACTGGATTCCAAAGGGAACAGGAAGAGTTTCATGTTCCATCAATGCCCAAATATTCTTTGGGAAACACAGTGGTAGAGTTCTGTAACCTCCAGTACCTCTCCTCTTCCATCTCATCCTTTTATTGATGGTCATTAAGTAGAGAAGACCAGCACTCATTATCTTTTCTTATCCAGTAAGTGAAGAGGATGTCTTTTACCCAAAGAAACCTTTAGATGGCAAACTA
Source organism: Cettia cetti (assembly GCA_013401135.1). Classification (NCBI taxonomy): domain Eukaryota; kingdom Metazoa; phylum Chordata; class Aves; order Passeriformes; family Sylviidae; genus Cettia; species Cettia cetti. The sequence continues at coordinate 25,311 of VZUI01036749.1, read as the reverse complement.
ATTTCATAAAAACCATTTAGAGTCAGGCTGATTGGAGGGTCCTCCACTTCCTATATACTCTCCACAACTAATGGCTTTTGTGGGCATGCTACATGCAGAAAACAACAAAGCTCTGATCTTTACATTGCCATCAATTTACAACTAATGTTACAGAAGATACCTGAAATGCCTGCATGCCTTTATATGTATTTTCAGATTATCTCTGTAGAGTGAGATTCATCCAGTCTTGCCCAAGAGGCTGAATGTAATTACACAGGAGCTACGATTCTGCAAGATCAGTTCTTCAAAATAGAAAATGTCAGTAGAGAAGTTTTTCATGTACACTTACTGCAGTGGTAACAGTTCACAGAAGACTCTCCAGACTGGCAGTAGCAGCAGTCAAAAATATAGGACAAAATGCAATTCACTCTTCACAATTCAGTTGAATAAGCCTCTGCAAAAATTTCCACCAAATTTCCCAAAAATAACATCTTCATTTAATACCAGGTAATGTAAAATTTCTATGTACAAACTGCACAGAATAGATTAAATCTAGGGAGAGGCAGCTGTGGCAGTTTGTGCAAGTACAATTAGACATGGAAATGTTTCTAAATATCGTGAACAATGATTTCATAGAGGAAGATTAAAATAATATACATCTATGTAAACCATTTGAAAAATTAAGATATAATAGTGACAGTATCTTCTCTTTCCTTAATATTAGTACATTATCAATGTCAGTACATCAAAGAGAAAGACAAACTGACAATACTAATACCCATGCTAACTTGTGAGGCCATAATAAGGGCTTTAGGATCTTTCACATTTGTAAAGGAAAGTATTATACTGGAAATTACTGATCAACAGTAGTAAAGGAGTTACAAATTTTTCATCCACATTTGAAATTGCAAGTACTTCAAAGGCAGCCTTCAGAAACCACCTAAGAAGCTTTATTATCTTATTACTTTAAATCTTCTGACAAGTGTGGAAGAACATTTGTTTAGGAGACAGGAAGCAGAATTTAAAAGCCACTTGATACTAAATGGAAGTTCCAGGCAGTTGGGTGGTTTGAATCAATCACTCCCAACTGCAGAATGCTCAGTTCACATCACATGAAACTGAATCACACAGATATTCACACCTTTTTATTTTATATTCAGCAGCCCAGCACAGATTCCTCCTCTAGTCTGATGTCAAGAACTGCCAATGCTTTAGGATGAGCCTTACGTATTATTGTGACATTAACTTGCTGACAACCACAGAATCCTTATGCTTTTCAGACTTTTTACTGTTACCCTTGGGAACTAAAATTGTTTCCACGCACACTTTTCAAAATGCAGAGAGGAAACACAAATAGCCAGTGATAGTTAGTGTAAGGCACAGAGCTCAGCACCTCCCCACAGCACAGCATTTCCGAGTTTTCAATTACACAGCAGTGCTAAGTCACAGCCATCATGCGTAGGACACGTGCTGATGCTGGGCATGACAACACCAGTTCATCCTGTCTTCAGTCAACAAAAAATCACTGTAGTTGTGCAATCTTATGACAAGCATATGCCTAGAATAATAGCACTCACTCTGCAGCTACCACTCAGTTCCTATTAGAGGATTATAACTTGTTATTTATGAGCATTAATGCCATCTAGATGCAGTTTTTAAACCTCTCTCAGGAAGTGTTAAAAATGCTAACAACGTTGCCGTGGTAGCAGACATATTATATTTAGTAAATGAACTCTGAAGTATTCTGTTGCATTAGTTAAGCATTCCACTATATTTATAATACTCAGTTTTGTTTTTAAAGGAAACCATCAGCATCCAGAGTACAGAAAACAGCAGGAGAACAAAGAGCTCACACTCAATTGAGGATCCTTCAGGAAGTTGTGAGTGTTGACACAGTCAGTTAAGGTGTTGTTATGAGCACTTCTTTTGAATGTGGAAAGCAGAGCATTAGTAACAGTATGAAGTTTCTTATTTCTTTTATCTGAGCTCCAGAGTTACATATGCTAAAAGAACTTGCAAATTAAAAGGTACACATTGTATACAAATGAAAAAAATACAGCCCTATCTCACATTTGTAAAGTACATGCTTTTGTTCCTTAAACAGTAACAATACAACATATTTTGTTCAGAATTATTTTATTTGGATTATAGCAATTAGTATCACTGATCAGTAGGCCAAATCCAGGCAGAGAGCACAGAATCAATTTCACAAGGCAACAACACAGACTAGTATTTTAGCATACAAACCATTTCACTGCATTATCAAGTTGAAATATCCTTCAACCATGCATAAAAAATCTATGCTTAGTCTTTCAGAGCTCCAGGTAATACCAGATTCCTAAATATACAAAAAATACATTTAACTTATAATAATCTTAGGGAATCAAGACTTATAAAATTACACTTTTATTCTTCACAACATAGAAAAAAATACAAAAATGACTGTATATAGTTTTCACCCAAATTTCACTGACATATACATCAAAATATATGATTTGATGTATACTCATGAAAATTTTAAGCTGAAAGGTAGGTTTTAAAATGACACTGCAGATTGGTCCATACAAATGCCAACCTTCATAAATGATAAGGAAAAAACCCTCTGATAAAAATATCACATTGTGAAAAATTACAATTTACCTGCACTGTAACCTGCATTCTTAATGTAATTTACAAATATGAACATTTCTACAATTCCAGTTGTAAACTACACACTGGTGAAAACCTGGGTCTTTTGGAGGGTAGTGACTAACTCAGAGCTGGCATGGTAGAACATAAAGTGCTGTCAACTGAACCAGTGCACACAACAGAGAGAACCAAAGCAGGGGAGGCCTGCTGGTTTGGATAGGCTGATAGAGAACATGCAAGCCAAGTAAACAGTCTGTGGGGAAAATAAACCCCTCTGCATTGTGACACAAATCAAAGCTTCTATTATAGAGTTCATGGAAACCACTTTACAATTTCAGTGACAGATGAGGGGAAAACTTCTTTTATGAGGAGAAACCCCAAATGTGTTAGCAAACCCAGTATTAGGGAACAACACCAACAGTTTTAACAGTTTTAGGGCATCACACACTCTCACACAGTTCTCTCTCTAAAGATTACCTTCCACTGATTTCCACGGAAGATAAACTTGAGAAAGCACTTGCAAGATGAAGTACTGAATTTCTGTACATAGTAACTGCATGTTCAGACTTCAAAATATAATTTCTAAATCAACTTTTCTGGTAAGAATTCTTACTTGTGAAAGCAACTTCTTTTTCTTTTGGAAGGAAAAGTAACTCCATTTTCTTTTAAAAGGCCGTAGTTTATTTGCATTTGTGTCATAAATTGTTATTTTCAATAAAGCAAATATTCCATAATAAAGCCTATTCAGCAAAGGTGTTGGTTGTAGAAGCCTTCTCCCTACTGGCAACTTGCTCTGCTTTTCCATGGTGCCAGTGCTATCTGCTGTAGATCTGTACTGTATCTTTCTCATCAACAGAGCCAGTTGTTGTTTCATGCAGGAGTATTACACAGCCATTTTTTATCTCCAAATTGGACCAACAAATTTGAAACCAAATCTTTTATTTGGGCACAGAAATCAAATTAAGAAAAGTTCAGGAGCTGAGCATTGACAATATCCAGTAACCTAAGTACATCAGGAAATCAGATCTTTTAGATGACATCCTTCAGAAATATTGACATTAACTTCTTTAATAGCAAGTATAACCAAAAGGAGATGTTTTGTTCAGAGGTGGAAGTTTACACTTTCAAACAATGAATTCAGAATAATATAGCATTTCTCAGATCACTACAACAAAGCACATAACCTAATACAGAAATGAAATGAATTGTTGCATCTTTGAATCCAAAATAATTTTGAGGTTGTGCATGGCCACAGTAATAGAATCGCAGAATTGTTTGGGTTGGAAAGACAAACCATTACCCTAACACTGCAAAGTCCCAGTAAATCATGTCCCTAAGTACCACGTCTTCTGTTCTTTTAAATACCTTCAGGGACAGTGACTCTCACTCCCTGGGCAGCTTGTTCCAATGCTTGACAATCCTTTCCATGAAGAAATTTTTCCTAATATCCCATCTAGACCTTCCTTAGAACAGCACGAGGCAGTATCCTCTAGTCCTATTGCTTGTAACTTGGGAGAAAAGACCAACCCCCAACTTGCTATAACTTCCTATGTTTTTTAATCCAGCCAATAACTGGCTCCAAAATGTTGAACATAGAAGCAAAGATCGTCTCTTGTCCTCTCTCTGCTTATAGTCCTGTTTGTGTTGAACAGGAAAGGCTCTACATAGTCAGAGTCAGGAAAATTCTGTCCCTTTAATGAAGCCAAAGAAAATTACTGAAAAATGTCAAGTTGTTTTTTTTTTAATATAGCTCTGACAAGCATAAACCTAAACATTTGTAAATCCAGCTCTTCCCAACTGCTAGAACAGAGAGTCTATGTCCTCAGTACTTCCCAGCTGTGTTTAGGGAAAGCTGGGATGTATCAGACACAGCTGGGCCATACCAGGGGAGGTGCTGGCAGGCACACACGAGGCAGCACTGCAGGTAGCAAGGGAGTGCTCACACCTCATTTATGCACTAAATCATGGGACAAGAGGGAAGCCAGAGAAGCCCATATGGTCTTGTCTAGTGACTCTGACTGGACGCACACAGGACTATTTGGCCATCAATTCCTAACAGAACAAAGCCATAACCTTTTGTCTCTGCTTGGATATTCATTCATTTCCCTTCTCCTTTTGTTCCTTTAATTCCCCACCCTTTTACTCCCAATCAGAAGTTTCTTCTACACTTGGGGCACAGCTCACACAGCACTAGTGCTTTCTGCCTCATCACAAGGCTTTCACAGCTCTTTTATTTTCCTTCTACCTTCCCAAAGGAAGCTTAAGCCTGAGAACCCAGAGAAAGCACCTAGGAGAATGTAACTTTTAATGGTCTTCCAATCTTTCCAAAGAACAGATGAGGGTGGCTTGTCCAGTCTGCAAAAGCAGCATGTAACGTGAGGTAATCTGCTCTGCAAGGAGCAGATTATGACTTTGCAACACTTCAGAAGTTGAATGCCTGGAACTGCCTGCTTGGATGTGCCAGAGTGATGACCTCAGTCACTTGAGAAAAGTCAGGCTAAGGAACAAGGTCCCCAACCACAGTAGACCCAGTAGTCCTCAGCACTGAAAGATGAGTATCACAGACAGTGAACAGAGATGATAATTTATGGTAAAAAAGGGAGAATTGCACCTGTTTCTGGGTGACCTACCACCTTATATTGTTTAGATTCATTACTGATACCACTAGCAGTATTACAGTTAGAAATAATTTTTTTTTTTTTAAATATGTAAAAATGTATTCAGGGATGCAGTACTTGGGGTAGTTTTAATGTTTCAGATAAGAATTACAGCCTCTGAATTAGTATTAGCATTTGAGTGATCAGCTTAAACAAGATCTTCAGAGAACACACTGGTCAGACACCGCACTGTTTAAATTCCTAAAGAACCACATTCCCCTCATTTTCTGTAATTGGCTTCTTGTTCCCATCACCTTTTAAATACACAACCTACCTTTCTAAATTCAAACACTTTGCCCAGATTACATTCTCCACTGAAGTCTCTGACATTATCCTGAAGTATTCCAGAGCACATTGTTTGCTTTCACGGCAATACATACAGTTTCTGGCATGCAGTCAAGCACTTAAAAAAAGAGGTATCAGTAATATAATCCCAACTCAGGCATTTAGTGGGTACAACTTCATCACTCATACTGCAACCTTCAGGCATTTAGTAATAAATGAAAACCATTTAGCACATCATTTAAGGAAAAGGTTAACTGCCAAGCCATATAAAGTTTAAGTTTTCTGAAGCACTGCAAGCTGAAAATTATTTCAATCTTTGACATCCTGGAATTTCACTGAAATCGGATTTATTGGTTATTCTTGCTAAATTATTGGTCTTTTACCTCTGACTTATCTTGGTATACTCTTTACAAATGTGCTGGGTATCGAAAAACTGCAGCATTTTGATGTTTGAAAAGTTCTGAAAAAGAGTTGGAATTACTCTGACTTCTTATGTTCTTCGGTGTGGGAGAGTACTTTTCGCCTCTGATGCAGCATATGGAAATACAGCTGAGGGAATACTGAGGAGAAAACAGACTCAAGTCAATGAAGTGTAAAGAGGCCTGCAAGATGCAGTAACATAGTCAAGGTCACCAATTCTCTGTTAGAGAATGTGCTTATCCATTTTTGGATTAAGTTATCTATTGCTTTTTACACTCTAAAGAGATGAACTGATATTGTTCTTAGGCTTCAGGTACTAGTAATTTTTTTTGCTAGAGCAATCACATTTCTAATTAAATGCAACACGCCTTATTTAACTCTGAATGTAGAGGCAGATGACAAAAGTTACCTTAGCTGCGTTCACACAATACAAAGAAAACAGACTGCAGGGCAGAAAAAGTCCTTCAAGAGAAATTTCCAGATTTGTTTGATTTTTTGGTAATTCTAGTGTCACTTTTTCAGACTCTAAGGCATTTTATACACATCAGTGCCTCTTTCATCTCTCTCTATCCAGACCTTTTTCTCTTCTTATTTCTAAGACTATGGTACACAGTATGCTTGCAGAACAACAAAGTAGGGGATGGAAGACAAACATATACAAACAGCAAAAGTGAAATTCCCATGAGATATTAAACCTTTATGAACCATGCAAAAATTAAACAAGGCCATCAGCAGGCTAAATTGGTTACTTCTATGCATGTTAATCCGCAATTGTTTGCTTTTCCTGGTACAGTTGTTAATACTAAGAAACCTAACAAAATCATACTTACTTGGAATGTAAGAGATCATGACCAGGATCAGGAATGTATAGTAGTCAAAAGAAAAATTGTATTTGTTAGGTAAACTAATGGAATACAAGCCAGACTGCCTGACGAAGGGTAATGCAGCATATATTGTGAGTAATTCTCCTGAGACTCCCATTGGATACAGTACTATGAACAAAGTGTACCTAGAATGAAACATACACAGAAAGAATTAGAAGTTATGACAAACTCCAACAAAATATTTGTTAGATGATATTACAGATATTCAAAATTTGAACTCTCCACTCAGTATTTGTTTTACTTAAATCTTATTTGAATTGAGCATGGCAAGGTATGAACATTATTGCAAGGTAAGTATTCAAATCAGCAATCATTTGGAAATATTTAAAGATTTTATCTGAGAATCTAAAAACTATCTTTAAAACACTCCCCCCCCTTTATTATTCTGATTTCTGAACTCTTCAGTAGAGGTCATTTTACTATTTAAAACGGGGCTAAATATAGTTGATGTTGATCAATGAGCTTAAATATTATTTCAAGGACAACCACTGGATTCAAGAATTACTGTGAAATGTCAGTTTAGTTACTGTCATCCATTACTGTTAAATATCACTTCCTGACAAAATTATTTTGTAAATGGAACTGACTTCAGGCAAACAACTCTTTCAAGCTTGCAATGAAGTAGATTTTTGCAACCCGAAAGTCTGCTGGAAAGAAGCTAGGCAGTCACGTTCACAAACAGGGCAATTACCTGAAGGCAGAATCTAATTTTTTGCACTGCAGCTACTTTACAAGATAAATATCCCTGTCAGATCAGGGCTTTAAGGCTGTAATTCTTATTATGCTACCGACCTGGCCCATTTGATGAGATAAGGGAGATGGTTTAACAAGCTAAACGTGTAAAAAGAGTAACGGATTATCTCGGTGATTGTCCAGGCCACTACAAACAAGAGGACACTGTCTTCAGTTTGTACCTGTGAGAATGGAAAAAAGGCTTTGTATGAACTTGAGCGTTACCAGTAACTCACCAGACCCAAGAAAACCTCACAGAAATCAATTCCTGTGGGTTGCTTTACTGCATCATTTTAGAGAACAGACTTCAAGAACAAGCTTAAAAGTAACATTAGTAACAACAGTAAAAACCCCTCTTAAGGTGCTCTGTATTTTTCTAGTTGCTTAAGAATAGCTCTGCTTGAGGTCTCATATTCTGTGCAAGGAAAACTGGTACAAGAAACCCCTGAAATTCTGTATATAATTCTTAACTCTTCCCATTGCCATAGAGTACCAGCTTCTATTTCTGTCCTACGATTATCTCCTAGTGCGGAAAGAATGGTCTAACATTTGGTTTACACTTAATATTCTGACAATAGTTCATGGTACTTCTGAGCAGAAGCACTGCTTTCCTTTCTCTGGTCAGAAACTGGGTCCTACTTTTGAGCAGCAGCAAAACAGCTAACACCAGACCTCAGGCTGGGAGAAGAATGATGCTAAGATTGCCTCACCTCAGGTAAGCACAACAGGTACCTGATTCACTGTTCCTTGCTCCATTTTCTGCTAACTGTAACTAGCATAGTTCCTCTAATGTTACACTCAAGGCACTATCATGTTTCCTTGCTTTACACCTCTTGGAGCTTTCATGTCAGTCACACATCAGTGAACCAGCTGTAACTCCCTCCACATTTTAACCCTGAGATCAGCCCAGCTGGTCTGAGCATGGTGCTAATAATGCCAAGGTTGTGGGTCTGATCCCTGGATGGGCCATTCAGGAGCTGGACTCGGTGATCCTTGTGGGTCCCTTTAAGCTCAAATATTCTGTAATAAACTGCCTTTATCTGTGATATTTATAATCCTAAAAGCATGAACTTTAAAATGAAGAGTTATATTTATTAGATTACGGAGCATCACTATGAGGTTCAAGTTCCAGATACATGGGGTCACTTACCCACAGTACAAACTCTTGAGGGATAAGGCATGATTTTTATGCAGCCTTCTCCCTCTCTCCCTCCCCTCTTCAACAGAATTCCCAGCTGTGTGAGCACCTTGAGCCCAAATTCAGTGGACCATGGGAACAAAAAGAGCTCAACCACAGGGGCCCATATTTTCTCTTTTCCTTCAACTCTTGAAAAAAGGGAAAAGGAAGTCAGGAGATGTGGGTGATGCACTCTATTCATCTTGGACAAAATACAAACAAACAGAAAAAAAAAGGACCAAGAACATATACATCTATATCGACAATCAGAAACTTTTTAATAGGAGGGGACTGATCATATGCTTTTGGGTAAAAAAAAAGGAATTTTTTTTTCAAGGGAATTACCCAGAAAAAGCTTTGTTACAGACTGCAAAACACAGGAAAAATTATACAGAAATCTTGAGCTATCCTGGAATGTAGAGCTGCAGGTAATCTGTATTGTGCTGTAAATCTATGTTCTGCTGTGTGTAACATTTCAGGTCACTTTCACTGCATTTTGCAGCAAAAGCACCTTATTCTTTTTCCACATCCTGATAATTTGTTTATATATTAATCTCCCTTACATCATCATAAATGAGCAAAATCCAAAAATTATTTGAAGACTTCCAGAGATGAGACCGTATCTATTTTTACACATTGCTGCAGGATCCTAATCCTGTTTGAGGTCTGCTTTATAAGCAAGACTTGGTTCTCAACACGGAAAAGTGAACAGCACTTCACAGATGCTGCTGTTCCAAAGAAGGAAAGTGCTTGACAAGCACTCCAGAGCTGCATCTTCTGGTCAAATCGGGAGTAGCAGTTTAGTGATGAGTTCACCTAAACCTGTGAGTCACAGGCTTCAACCTGTGCTTTAAATCCCACTTCTTTCCCTAGTTATGGAAATCGGCAAAGCCAAAACCCAAAAGTCTGTAGCTTGAAGTAGCATCCAAGGATATGAGAAAGGACAGGAAAATGGGACTCTCACAGTGAATCACACACATGGAAGTAGAAAATTACTGCAGTTACAGTCCAGTTCTATCACATGGCATCTCCAACGCTGCCTTCAAGGTCTGGTCTCCCCCCTCTCCTTTGTACTGTAAGTTATTAAAACAGTTCACACCATTATGAAAAACACAACCCTGTTAGGTCACTTAAAGAATCACTGATTGTGCCTTCATAGCTTGTGTCCCTATTTAAGGAAGAAAGAAGACTGGAAAGTGGTGGTTATCATATCTAGCACACTCACACAGCTGTCACCAGTCTGTCACTATCAGAACATCTCTTTGAGCACTGACAGTTTTTCAGTACCTTAGATAAAGATGACTGAGATGTACATTATAAAACCCCTACGAACTGATTCATTAAATTTCTCATGAGTCTCATTCTTTTAGCCACTGCTAATGCTGCATTTGCATCATTCCTCCTCCAGGCTGAAGACAGGGCAAAAACACAGCAGATCTTTAATAAACCACTAAGTCCAATGCTCCCTGAGAATTCATTTCTTTCACTATTTCTTTTTCATGACAGTCTTTCAAGGAAGTCTTAGACATAAGTCAAAATGCATTTTATACTTTATTTACACTTTATTTGTCCAACTCTCTTAATAGGGGTCAATCAACCAATAAGCTTAATATTTTGGCATGTGCTTCAAGCCAACATATCGTCAAGGAGAGTCCTGAGTATATTTTAGCTTTTCTTAAATACTGTGAATAGCAGACAATGTTTGCTAAAATATAAAAGAAACCACTGTCAAAAAAGATGCAAAGATGAGAACTGGGAGTTGACAAAATAAAGCCTGAGAGGTTTTTAATGTTCTCCTTAAGATTGGAAAGGGAAATTTCTCTATGTTAAGAGCAACAGTTTGACAAATTTGCAGAAAATTTCAGCTAAACACATAATTAAGCAATCCAATGCAAAAGAGCAAAACCAGCAGCAATATGCAAGTGTAATGATGGAAAATATTGGAACAGCACGTCTCTCTCCAAAGAGCTGGTTCTCTGGTACAGTAATTAAAAAATAAAACATAAAATTAAGGGGAGAAAAAAAAAAAAAAAAGGAAGCTTCACAGAAGGCACAAAGGGCCTGACAGACTATTGTGCTGTATGGTATTGCTCTAATTTTACGTAGATGTAAAGAAGTTATGAGTCAGGTTTTTCAACTGTACTCAGCCATTCAGAGTTCTGACCCTTCCAGCCTTCCAGCATGGAATTTTTTGTACAACTTAGTCCTAAATATCCTAAGTTAAGATGTTCTTCCCTCTTTCAAGTAAATATACTTTACTATTAATTGAAGATACCAATTCCCAATTGCAGATACTAGAGTCCTAATTACCAGCTCTGAATGTTATACATGTTGTTTTCACAGCATCTCTTGCAAAAGTTCTACAAAAGTTTTTCTAAATAATATATTACACTTATTTGCAACTTATCTATAACTGAGCCCAATGGGATAAGCAAAAAATGTCTGCTGACACCATTTTTTAATTATCCATCAGAACTGGGTGCAGAATTATCTATCAGAATGGAACTCCATGAAGGCCTGCCATGACATAACCAGATGATCTCATTGCTCACACAAATTCAAAAAGACATCTTTTGAACTGAAAGGCACTTTCTGTTCTCCTATGCCTACATCCTCCCAGCCCTTCATGCCAGGCTGCTTGGTCTCCACCCTCCTTTGCAGGGGAAACAGTAAAATTCACTGAAATGCCTCCTTTCTGACATAATGGCCAGCATTGATGACATGCCAGCCCTCCTCCACAACACCAACAACTGCTCCTACAGTGCAGGTAAGGAGAATCTCAGTGTGCAGTGCTTTAACATTTGCCATGCTTTAACATTTATTGTGAATAACTTCATATCGAGTTTAAAAACACATCAGCACTGAGGTCAACAAAAAGCACAAACACGTTAGTGGCAAGAAGCATGCTTCAAATCACATCACATTTCTAGAAGTGTATCCTGACAGAAGGAGGGATGCAATACACATTTCTTCTTTTAGCTGAATTATATATGAAAACAGTCTGGGAAAGCAAGATACTCAACAAGTCTCACCCAAAAAGTTAAAGAGGAAAACTGCATTTTATTTTACAAGAACCTCATCATGCAACTGCATCGCTTACAAGTTCCATAAAGCTGTGTGAGAATTTAATCCTGGCCTTCAGCATGGAGCTCACTTGTGCAGACAGCCCTTTAGAGACAGTAGAACACTTGTGACACTTGAAATACATCTCCCCAGGTAAGCCTGCAGGCTCCCTGGTTGGGGAAGGGGAGGGGTCAGAATACAGCCTCTTATTTATTTGCTCAAGTCACAGGTCAGAAACTCATCACAGGGTTCCTCACCCTTGCCATTCTCATACCCACGTTCTAGGACATTAAAAAAGTAACACATAATACAGTTTCTTGCAAGACATTAACCAGAAGACCACATAAGTGTGGGGAAAAAAATAATCTGCATGGAATATTGTTGAAAGAATCCTTCTTAAATAAGTCAAATATTTGGCTTAACTCATCGCTCCCATTTTGTCTCATTTTGTTGGTTTTCTCTGGTGAGAATGTGGGCATAAGCTTCAAAAAACCCTAACCCACAATCATATTACAGGTTTTTCTTTGATGTCTAACAGATAACACATGGAATAATTCTAATCCATCCAATCTAACCTTTAATATTTGGGTACTTCAAAACCAGGAGACAATTCATAAAAACAGAATGTCACTATTCTTTATGAAGCACCAGAGATCCCAACATCATACAGATAACAAGCAAAACTCTATGACTATTTATTTTTAAGTATTTTATACATATATATAAAATCCAACGTCTTGAGATTATGGCTTGCTTTTTTTTTTTGTTGTTCAAAACCTAGTACTTATTTCTGATGAATTGACAGGGAAGTCCATTAGAAAATAGGCCTTATGTTTATTGAGAATAATAACACTCCTCCACTTTAAGTAGCATGAAACTAAAGCTTCACATGAAGAAGCACCAAGATACCAGAAAGGACTGTTAATTGCTAGGAACTACAGTGACTTATGTTACTCTACATGTGCATGGATGCTCTGACAACAGGTTTGGAGGAAGGAAGAGAAAGCAGCTTCCCTCAAGACTTTGTAATAAGGAAAGTTCCTTAAAATAATCTCCATGTCAAGTCACAAATAATTTTATGCATAAAATGACTGTCACTTATTTCAGGCACCCATGCTGACACTGGTATCGAGACTAATTTCTTTCTTTAATGAGAAGAAAACCAGTAAGATGAGTTGACTAAAGTTACAGCAGAGATGCAGCATATTTGGGCTACAACAAGGATTCAGATGACATGAGTCAGTCACCATAACCTGTACCAATTAAGCATGTCTAGATTTTAAAACAGCTGTCAGAAAAAAATTCCTCAAAAAAACATGGCTCCAAAAGATTCTAAAGAGATCTGCATGAAGTACAGCACTATTTGGAGTGGTGAGCAGTGAGAAAAAACACACAGCCCTCAAAAATTACCTATGTTTGAATGTAAGAAAGTGGAATGAAGGACAAAGGAAAGACTGTCCTGGAGAGTGACAATGGAGGGAGCATGAAGGCACTATTGTGCACAAACAATTGAGGGGGAGTTTCAGATGCCACAGGAAGTGAATTGCATATGCAGGAGGGCAACAAGATTTTGCTTTTAATTATGGCACTAATGAGATGAACATTAGAAGGCTGTACCAAATTCTGTGTTCTGTATTACACACTGTTTAACTGTCAGTAAGGACTGCAGGATCTATCCAGGAGCTAGATGTCTTACAGGGAGAGAATCAGACCTCGCTCCGTTTGACTGTCAACAAAAGATGACATCAGATCTATTTTTATTTCTTTTGATCCACAGAAATTCATATGAACAACTTCCCATGTTGGGATAGAAAGAGAAGACATTTTAAGGACAGTAAGACTGCATGGATCAATAGTTTTCTATCAATTTGTGGCTTGACTTACCTCTTTTACACTATGTGTTACTGCCCACGTCAGGAAAACCCTTGACATCACTTGGAAAGCAGTCAGAACAACAGAAGAGGGAACAATGCCTGGAAGATATTCTGCAATTAGTAAATATTCCTGACTCCCAGGGTGGGAGGTAGGGGTGAGGAAATAAAACAGCTACATCAAAGTCCAGTTATTTGACATTTCTGGAAGGAAAGCATTTAATTATATTTTTTTAATTTGAAAATATGAAGTCAGTCCTTCAGTGTGTTTATAAAGTGTAATGCAGTGCAATTCCCTGACAAGGCTCTCTGTATCAAAATGCAAACAAATGTAATCGATCTTGTTACAATCACAACACATTCCTCAATACATAGAACAGCTCAATAAGATAACTTCAATCAAACAGCTTCTGGGATACAGTCCCTCAAATGCATCCTGTTTGATTAAAATATCCAAGATACTCTTCATTACTGTGATTTAAAATGTAAAAATAATAAATATTTTTTGCACTGTATATCCCAAAAAAACAGCCACCAAAAATTTTAAGTGTTTTTCAGAAACACTGATCTAGCCCATATTTTGATAGATGGAAAGTTTGTATTTCCTTCCTGGAAATACGACACAAAAAAAAAAAAAAAAAACAAAAAAAAAAAACAAAAAAAAAAAAAAAAAAAAAAAAAAAAAAGAAAAAAAAAAGAAGAAAAAAAAAAGTTTAAACCATTTCTGTATTGGGGGGAAAGTAATTCTTTCATGCTAAGTATTTTATCTGTCACATAAGTCATGATGCTTCAGTGTCTGCTTCTTGTACTTGAAGTAAAACCTAGTGTCAAAGTCAAGTGCAGGTATCCTTGTGTTAAGCAGTTCTTTAACTAGAGAGCGATACTGTGCACTGTACCAAAATTCAGACACTTTGGAAAGAGAGTACACAAAATAAGATTTCTGTACCTACATGTTTGCATCTTTTAATTTCCTTCTTGTTTTTCCTCACTGCCTGGGTATTTCAGGCTATGAGGTCAAGGCTACTTTGTTTTCCTTGCTTGCAATATGGCTTTATATTACAGTACAGTTTAGTAACGATGCAGTTTTTACTCACTGACTCAAATATTGAAAGCTGAGGCAAGTATTATAATACAGGGTTTTTGTGAGACTTTTCTTGACTGTCTAAACTCTTCTGACTGATTACTTTGAACTACTAAATATATCTAGTTCAGATACACTGTTTTTCAAAAATAAATAGCTTATGATTTTAGATAATACAGTCAAGGGTTTGACACTTTTCTAAAAATAAATATAATTTGTTTTTTCAGCTAACTGTTCTAAACTATACATCTATATTTTGGAATTTAAGGAAGTTTCCTTTAATATTGGAGGAATTGTATAGAAGTTGAATGTTTGCAAATTATCTTGTAGGCTGAAGTAAAACAGTCTTTGTGGTAAGGAGTGTATTCTGGGAGGGACTTGAATTTATACTGTGGTTTGAAAAAAAATCCAGCAAATCCACATTCCTATTTTGTGGTTCTATTACTTCCTGGTTTTCTTTATTTTTTTGTTGTTGTTTTTGTTTTTCTTAAATGGGACAATTTAGCCATCATAGACACATGCTTATTTTCATTTTGTAATTTTTAGTCCTTTGAGTTTCTAGAGAATATGGTTTAAAAAATAGCCTGAAACTCTACACAGAGTTCAGGCTTCTTTTAGCCTGAACTCTGTGTAGAGTTTAAAAGAATGAAAATTCCATTCATTTTCTTTGAGACAATGACTATATTTATTGTGTGTACTTGGATATAAATGGATGTAGATTGGTTCAGTTTGTGATGCACAATCAGCAAATTGATTCTGGCTGATTTAAACCTTTAGAAAAACAAAGCAACCTTCAGGGGGAAAAGCTGTTTTATTCGATTGTGGATACGAGGCAGGGAATTCATGAATGATAGAGGGATCTTCAAAATGAAAGGTGGGGGAAGAAAAGAAAAATGATGAACGAAGCCTGTTAAACTGCTGAGCTCTCTTTTTCTCCAGTGCATTCAGCTCAGTGAATTAAGGAGATTAAGTCACATCAACTCTGATTGCTGGAGGGAATGAGCAAAGTGGGCAATTTCAGTAGTAGCTTGCATAGGCAAATTTAGTACTTGCAGGCTACGTATGATGGTGTGCTGCTAACATTTGAAGCTATTTCCTGACTTGATAGCTGCCACAGTTTTTATTATTTTTGTGGTATGTGTAAGCTTATCTTGCAGTCTAAAGGGGATGTTGTAGAAAAATTGTTTCTTAGCAAGAGAAAAAAACCTGTGAGAACTGACAGAAACTGCAGAAGTCAACCAGTATTGTTTTTTTGGCATTTACCTGTTTAACAGGAGTTTCTAGAAATTGACTCTGTGTAGAGGATGAGATCAGACACAATAAGGGACAACTTTAAATTTTAAAAATTTCTCAATTGCCCCCTCATCTCTCATTATGAACACTTCCAAGATACCTTCCCCCAAAACCATTACAACAGCTTGCAAGAACCACCTCCTGCTAACTGTGACCACTGTGAGGATTTCTGGATTCTGTTTGTTTTCTCCTTGTTTTCTTCTGCTGCAATACTCTTATTTGTCAGCTCAGTTCTTTGCCACACAAATTATTCCTCCAGCTAGTTCTCAGTGTTTCCTGTTAATTCTGTTATGAGGTCTTTTGGCAATTAATCTGTTCTGGTCTGTAACCATAGCATTCTCATACATGATGCTCTTTCCTCCCTCCCTTTATAGGGCTTCTGAGTCCTCCTTTCTCTGGTCCTTTTATGCCAAAGGATTCTAAATCAATGTCTTCCTAACTAATCCTCAATGAGTGGCTTATTCTATTTTGATCTGAGCAAGTGCTGTCCTATGAATCAGGCCTGCCTGAGAGATTTTTCTTGAGGAATGAAGGAGAAGAGCCCATTCCTTGATTTGTTGGAATTTTTCGTTGATATAGTCACAAAAAAAAAAAAAAACAAAACAAAACCCAAAAAAACCCCCAACCAGCCAACCAACCAACCAAAAAAACCCCACGAGAAACAAACCCCAAGGAACAACTGATGCATTGGCAGGTACAGAAGCAACCTGAAGATTTTCTCAAGGAAGCAGCTATCACTGGTTCTTCCAGCAAGTTCTGAGGTGCCATTAAGAGGACCCTACACAGCCAGGTCTGACAGAGCAGGAATACTTTTAGACTGCAAGATTACACAAAATTTCTAAATTTCCCATCATAAAATTGTATTTTCTTTCAATAGCTAAATGACAAAGAGCAGATGTAGCTCCTAAGATACAGAAAAAATTGCTTGTAAAGCAAATGCAAACCACAAGCAACAAGAAAGACATAGAGTAGCAACAACAAAGACGTAGAGTTCAAAAAGGAAAATGAAATAGGAAGAAAGAATAAGCAAAGTCAAAAGCAAGTTTCAGTTGAATTATTTTCATTGATTTGTTTGGCTTCTTTGAGAGGAAAAACGAAAATCCTACAGGCATAGTTCTCACCACTTATCACATTGTCTTGGTCTCTGGTCTACATGTTACCTCCTTTCCAGGTAGAGCTCTGCATTTTTTAAATCTCTGCCATATATCAACCATGCTCACACAGACACTCCCCTATCAATTTTCATAGTTTGAAGGACTTGCTTCACAGATGCTAACATTTCAAATTCTACTGAAAAGATGTGGAGAGAAAAGTTATGCTGATACACACAGCCATCTGTCACACATAAGCTCTTCTATTGACAGAGAATTACAGCTCTAGTTAGAGCAATTAGTTCAGCAGGGGCAAAGGAATCTGCAAATTTCCTGTTTCTCCTTGCACAGAAACTTTTGCTACAGTCAGTACGACTGCAGCAGACAGCAGCAATGCATCCAGCTGTGCAAAACCCTCTCACTTTATTTAGCTGACAAACACTTCCATTAACAGAAAAAAATATAATCCACAGCCAGTTATAAGAAAACCAGTCATTTGCAAAAGAGCTTTGTTAGGGAAAGCAAAGAGATAGAATAATAACAGCATAAAAGGTTGCCACTTTGCCCTAATGGCTCTCTCTAAAATTAAATTGTGCTACTAAGGAAAACATGGGCTAAATGGATCCACACCTCAAATCAACTGAGCCAGAATGATTAGTTTTGCACCCAGGCAGGCTGTATAATCATCTTATTTGCTGTTCTACATCAGCCTGGAAGGTGAAACAAGACTCTCTCCTGCTACTCACTGATTTGATGGACACAGACACCAAACTGTGAGGAAATGATAATACAAGTACATTTTTTACATTCTTAGATTTAGTACTAGTAAACAGTGGTGTCTGCATGCCAGTTTAGGTCTAGAAAATAGCAGAGCATTATGGATTTAGGATGGTAAAACCAGCATTTTATCTGCAAGGTTTTCTCTTCAGTGTTCCAAGATTTAACTTTTCCTTCTTGTCACTTGTTAAATAAGACCTGAAAAATAATATTAATTTTTGACAAGTTTTTTAAAAAAGTATGGTTTATTCTGGTAAAAAAACAGTAATTGAGATTTAATAAAATTAAATACATTGGAAAGACTGCCTTGGCAGCACAGGAAAATAGATGATACACACAGTTTACTCTGTGAAGTCTTTACATTAATTTAAGGTGTATAAGACCATTCATTTCTTGGGATGATCTGTGCACAGTTTATAAACTGCCTTTTTAAGACATTTTCAGAGTAACTGGATGATTCAGGAGGGTCAGAACTATTCATCAGTGACAGAACCAGACTGCCCTCTGCTGACACATTCCTAGCACCAGCTCTCCCAACACCTCACTTGGTTATTGAAACACCCCAGAGAACTCACCAGGAACCTGCAATCCTACGCCCCCTCCAGTGTGCAGCTGTCTGGACAACGATGAAAAACAGCAAGTTTGTAGCTGCAGCTTTAGGAACCTCAATGCCATCTTACTCTTTAAACAGTGGCTAGTGAACATTTAGACAGGAGCTGAAGCACTGCTTTATTGTTTTCTGACTTCTCGAATTAGGGAGTAAATAACTGGAATGTATTTCTAACAAAAATTAGTAAGTTGTGCAAGAATTAAATTCAGCAATCACAAATTGTAACATTTTTCTTGCTAATATATTGCTAAAAGTGCAGTCTTCTATAAAAATAAAATGAAAATTTGCAAGCTTACCAAGCGCACAGTGCAGAATCTAGAACAAAAAGAAAAATTCAAATCACTAACATTTCAAATTAAGCAATTCAGACACACATTTAGTTCTGTTACAAGAGCTTAAGATTCAGTATTTGCATTTCAATGATTAATATTTAGTTTTGCTGCCCAAGCTAAATAGCAGACAGTAAAACCCCCTCACGACTTGCTAAAAGGAAAATTCAGCTTTTGTGTGAGCTGTTCAGTAGAATTAAAGTTAATGTAAGAAATACAACACATTCATGCAAATATTAGTAATGCCAGGGAACAGGACTACACCCACCTCGAGCAAAGCTCCAGTCTGGAAGAATTTCAGGGGCTTTTCTATTGAATAGTAAAGGCTGTGGTAGCTGCCTTTAGCCAGATATGCCCGAACTAGACCAACGGCAATAACGAGCCACCTGAAAGAGAGAAAAAAAGGAGACCTTAAGCAAAGCATAAATAAAAAGAAATCTTCAATCCCTCTTTCGACGACTGAGAAAGCAACTGGCTGAACTGTCCTGAAATACACTAACTCTGTAACACTGGGAATGTTAAATACTTGCATCTTCTACAAATTTATCCAAGTGAAATGTGATGCATTTTTAAGTTTTTTTCAGCACCACAATGGTACCAATATCTCGAATGTCTCTGTTTATTTTTCAGTGAGCTCTATTTAATTTAGTTATGGAATGTATTCATGGCAGATTGGTATCACATTTTGTTTAGTTAAGGCAGAAAACACCTGACAGCTCACCAGAGACCTCTTAGCAACTTACAGGAGCATGACATAAACAAGATTCAGAAGGCATTGATTTTAACATTTCAGTTCCAAGTATACCCCTAGACTTTATGAGAGGTCATCCAGTGTAGTTGGTAGCATATGTTGTATGAGAAATAGTTATAGATGAATAACTGCAAGGAAACTAAGCCTGCTGAAGCCTTGAAGGCAGCATGGCCATTCCCATCCCAGTTTTCCTTTTCACCAACAAATATATCTGAATCTATGTAAGTAGTGCCCATTTAACTGCAACTGTACATGATCTGTTAACCCTGCTGGCTTTCCTTCAGGTAATTTAAACAAACCTAAAAAATGTTCATCCTGGCTGACAAAGCTTTCAGTAACTACCACAGCTGTCCAGAGCTGGTGCTTGCTCACAGTATGAGAAATTCTTCAGTCAAGTCTATGCCAAGACACAAACCCAGGGTGAGTGGTCAACCCTGGTCAAACACTTTCCATTTGAAAGCAGCATCTCTAGTTAACTTTAGTTTCCAATTGTTTTCAGCAAACACGAGGAGAAGGGGTTGGTTGGTCAAGAAGAATCCTTACCAGGGGCTCCCAAACTTTTCACTGATAGGCTCATCCTGGCTGTCTTACACTCAACTACTCTGCATGCCACCCAATTTTACCTCCATCTCCCTCCAAACCCCTCGTGTAAATCACCAAGTGTCTCTGCTAACAATTCATCTCAATGTGTAGACATGTAGCAAGCCCACTGACTATGCAATAGTTTTTACCCTTTGGAAAAAAGTATGTAGCTGTGGTTTTGTAATGGGGATGATGAAAAAAATCCCTTTATTTACAGCATATTAGAGTCTTAAAAGTCCCACATTAGCTTGGATATTGCAAAGTATGTGCACATATTATCCCAAATGTAATAATTGTTTGAAACACACAGTGAAGTTCAGATTTTTCAACAATAAGTAACTTTGGCATCCAAGTTTGTGTGTGTAACAAAATCTGTTAGCAGAATTGAAAGAAAGCTAATTAATTTCTGCCTTAACTTCTGAAAGACATGCACCAAAAAAAAGCAGGGGGAGTGGGGAAGATAAATGGAAAAGAGAAACAAGCCCTCCCTTTTTTAAGAGTGACAAGTTATTTCAGTAAAAGCCATCTTCTGAAACAAAGGACAAACATTTGCCAAATAATTGCTGTTTACAAAGAATAAATCAGATTCATCTTGTATTTGGATTTCAGTGTAGAATAAACCAGTAAGCACTACAGTATTTGTGATTCTCCCCTGCAACACCAACTGCTTCTTCTTTAGAACATGAAACAGAGCAGGTTGACACTGTGCTCTTCTTATCTGTCAAGTTTCTCTGTTTTTCCTGACCTTCCACATTTGTTGAGAAACTGCTGAATTGAGCAATTTCTCCAGTTGCACAAGATGCCAGTCCTCAGCTGTGCCTGCAAACCACTCACCTGAACAGAGATTGGTAAATCCCATGGCTCTCAGAGGAGCTCCAGCCTCTTGCTCATCTCCAACCTCATGCCAGATCACTGACTCCAGCAAAACTGTACTTTCCATTCCATTTACTATCCCTCAAAAAGCATTTGATACAGATCAGAGCATTAATCCATATGAAATTAAAAGCTAAGCCTAGTTTGTGCTGAAGCTTTTAGTACCTCTGTCCTGCTTCTGTGATTCTTAAATACTTCCTCACTCTCTAAGTCTAGACAAAATGGAACAGGAGAAGGTGAAATCAAGGAATATCAGCTGAAAATGGAACTTGGCAAGAAGTTTAGAAGGGCAGCAAAAGGCACAACTGTCTCATGAAAGCTCATTTCTCTGACCTACACAGTGAACTCTACCTGATAGCCCAGCTAGAGTTACATTTCATTAAATTACTGCTACCCTGTCTGTAAACTCCAAACTGGACAATTACCATTCTTTGATTAATCCAGAATATGAAAAATTAATACTGCATACACAGAAGTTTTTTTTTTCCCCTTTCATTTGATCAGACTTGATAGACAAGCTTTGTGTTCAGGTCCTTAGGCTAACTCCCTTGACTCTCTCACAGGTCATAAAAAGGCATTTTCTAATGCAAAATTTACTGAAGTTCTGTAACATTTATGCACGAGAATACAGCAGAGCTATGCAGTGAGTGCACCTGAAAGGGAGAAGTGTACTTTGACTCTCAACAACCAGTCACTGAAGACATGAACAATGAAACTCATAACCCAGAACACTCTTTGCTCAACGCTGATTAAGACAAACTCTTGCAAATTCAAAAGCTATTACATTACCATCGACCTGACTGAGTGAAATCCTTTTTAAATTCATTGTTTATACCACCACCAGCTACTTATACCCAGAAGTACTAGTCAGTTACAGCACTTTACTAAAAATAAGAAACATAATCACCTTTTAAAGCAGCTTATCTAACATTTACACTCAGCTCTAACAGCATGCCCTCTCTTCCCACCCAGCACTATTCAGTGATTTTGGTCAAACACAGTTCTTAGGAAAAATAATTTCTATACTGCATCTCTGTCTCCAGAATGAGCTTCCCATGCTCAGGTCAGGCACAACTACACAGCTTCACACTGTGATGGGAAAAGAGTCTGCCTGAACACAAGAGAAGCAAGATCCAGAGCTTTCTGCAGCTTAATGCTTTGAACCACGGGCAATAAATCCCGAGCAAGTACAGCTGAGAACCAACTGCAGGACTGGTTATCCCCTATTGTACCACGCTGACCCTATTTCTGAAAAAAAAACCCAACACCCAAAACATGACCCAAATGGTGTGTGCAGCTCCAGCCAGGGATCCACAGGTACACATGCTTTTTCTGCTCTTTTGCTCTTGTAAAAACCACTGTATGTTTTTTTTATGCAGGAATCCACACACTACGTGCACTACAGCATAAAACTAGAAACAAGATCTATTATTTTTGGAGTAAGTTGTGTTTTCTTTAGCTAAGTCAATATAAATGCAAAGTAAATAACAGTAGCTATGCTGAGATTTTTTCAACTGTTATTTGATCCATTTTAAATAAAGTTAATAGTTAAGGCAACTATGGTTTTAAAACATTTACTTTAGTACCTATTTACTGCACATCAATGATGTTATGTGCTTCAGTTTATAAGCCTTTTGTAAACCAAACCAAACAAACCACTTCAAAAAAATCCCATGTGCTGTTAGGTCATCACTTCATCATCTGGGCACCTTGAATTTGTTTTTTTCTTTTCAAAATTCTCTTTCCAAGACAGTGTAGTTGAAGAAACTAAGTCTGAGCACTCTGATTGACATGGGGTCAGTAAATAATCACTGCCACTAGCTGTGTATCAATCTTTTGATCTTGTCATTTGAAGGGCTCCTGGCAACCAACTCCAGAAAAACTACCTTTTAGAAAGGCTTCACAATAATAAGAAACAAATTGAGCTTTTTTTCCTAAGCTCAACCTTGTATATTGTGGAATTTCAGAAGTGTCCAGGGGAAGTGCAAACTCCTCATCCATTTGAAGAGAAATGATCAGTGAATGCCTTCGGTGACCTACCCCAAAAGAAAAGTGAGACAACACAGAGATATATCATGACCACAGAACTCATATGGTAACCCCCAAACTGCAGAAATCATCTAATCACAACAAAAAAAACCAGCTCATGTTAAAGCACCATGAATCACATCGACCCAAGAGTGGAATTCTCTAAGAGGTTTGGAGTAAATCAAGAAAACAGGTAACACCAGGATCAAGATGGCAACAGAAAACTAAATACAGGTTTGTGTTGTTTTTTTCTGAGTTTCAAGCGTTCAAACTTTTTTTAAATTTGTTCTTCTGATGTAGAAATTTCCCATGCTCAGGAGCTAGCTTGCCATGACAAAAAGTTCATGACCACAAAGAAAACTTTCCATTTATTTTTCCACAGTTTCTCTCTCAGGTTTTTTATATCTTTTATAAACACACAAGTGAATTGCACGTGAGCAGCAAAATAAGCAGGGAAATGCTTTTATTTCTTAGAAGAGTTCAGAGGTGAACTTGTTAACATTGCAGGGACACCACAACAAAACTGAAAAGCCCTTCTGACTGCCTGAAATGTGTTGTGTTACTCATGTAATTATTTCTGATTACTTAAATCAAACTGGTGGGTAATTGTCCTTGCCCTCTGAGTGAAATACCCTGCAAATAACCTATGGAACCATAACCTGCTCAGTAACATTTCAGAGTAAAACAGCTGTTGGGTAACGGGTGTACCAAGAACCTCACAAGAACTGAGCTCTCCCCGCTCCCCTACCTTTGATCCATACAAGTGTAAATATCTTGTAAGCTGAAATAGCATCAGCTGCCACCAGCAAAGACAAGAATCTTCATGTCCAACTGTCTTACTGGAGTGAATCGTAGCTATATTAATTCTACACCAACCCCCCCAACATGACACTACCCTGTTTGCTCAACTCCTCATGCGCCAAGGTTTATCTATCAGAACACACGCTCATTTGGGATCCATTTTAAAGGCTCTTTTCTCCTCCCACCCAAATATCCTCAATCTTTCAAAAGATGGTTTTATTTTTATCCAGATTCCAATGAGACACCGCAGCCACAATTAATTAAAAAAAAAAAAAAAGGAAGAAAAAAAGTCTCCTTTCTCTTTAGAGTCCCCAGTTGTCACTATTTTTATTTTTGTACCTAAGAACACACCTGAGCAAGCATCAACTGGCCCCAGTCTGTTTCTGCCACACAGGGCAAGGGCAGAGCACCAAGCTGCTCCAGGAGCTCACATGTCCCAAAAGCAGCTTCCAACCTCAAATTACAGAGCAGCTGAAGAGTTTGTGGAGAAATCTTGCAAGGCTCAAGACCTTTGCCTTTAACTACTGCTGTGGATAAATTCCCTGTATTTAGGGTCAGCTCTCTAGTGAAAACTGCTAGAATCTACGCCACAGACACAGTGATACAAGGAATCTACAGCACCTGGATGTGAAAAGATCAAATTAACGTGTCAATTATAAAACACGGCGGTTCCCAGGGAACACTCACTAGAGCTGCTGCGCAGAACGCGTCCTGGAAGGGGCACGCCAGAGGCCACGCTGCGGGCCGGGTGGGCAGTGCCGAGGGCTCACACCGGGCCAGGAGCGGCTGAGCCTGGCACGGGCTGGCACAGGGACAGGGACAGGCTCGGGGCCCCCCGGCACCCAGCCGGGACTACGGTCACAGCGCACGGCGGAGAGCCGCGACAGCGGGAAGGCAGCGAGCACGGACGTGCAGGAGCCCGTGTCCAGCACGAGGAGCAGCGAGCGAGGGCTCGGCTGTGCGCTTTAGCGTTATCCGGAGTGCGAGGCAGGGCCACCCCAGCACGGGGGGCACGGGGCACAGACCCGGCACCCCGGCGGTGCAGCCGCATGGGCTCGGCGCGGACGGGAGCGCGGGCACGGCGGCGGGAGAGGCCGCTGCTCTCGGCCCGGCCCCGCTCCCGGGGCAGCCGCCCTGCCCTGCCCATCCCGCCGGACCCACCCGCGGCCGCAGCCCGGCCGAGCGCAGCTCCGGCGGCGGCCCCGGCCGGGGAGCTCCGCGAGCGGCCCCGCCCGGTCCTTACCCCGCCGTCATCACCACGTTGTAGATAACGAGGTAGCCCGTGGCCAGCGCGCCCGGGCCCTTCCTGCGCCGTGCCTGCTGCCCGCCGTAGCCGTTGTCCGCCCGGCTCCCGCCGCTCCCGGCCGCCGCCATCTCGCGGCTGGCGCGCCCCGCCCGC
>VZUI01036748.1:0-56539 GCA_013401135.1 Cettia cetti | reverse complement strand
CCATCCATCCATCCATCCATCCATCCATCCATCCATCCATCCATCCATCCATCCATCCATCCATCCATCCATCCATCTAATCCCTTAACCACTAACACTAGCCTTTGGAAGTATTTAAATTGGGAAGAGGCAGTGGAGAACAGCAGTCAACTGAACAGAAACCTCTGATGAACATGAAGGTTTAGATAATATTGTGAACATTGTAATTTCAAACATATTAAAAGCAGATTCATGTTTGATAAGAGTTCAGCAGTTGTTCAGGAACCGGAATTGTTTAAAGCAGGAAATGAAGGCTGGGTTGGCTCCAGTTCCTGGAGAAACAGCAAGCTTTACCCTACGTGGAAGACTTGGTTATACTGGAAAAGCCCCAAACAATAACAAAAGCCCTCAAGTAAAGTTACTGTGTTGAACTTTTAGATCAAATAAGCAATTTAATTTAACATCTGTAGTTCTCTCATGATTTCACCTCAGTGTAATCTTGTCTTCATGCGAAGGCATTCACACTGCACAACTGGACAACTCTTGCTCTCAACAGTCAGATGATTTCTCCAGAACAAGGATGGGTAACACAGCTTTGCTATTCAACAGAATCACAGAATCACAGAATTTTCTAGGTTGGAAGAGACCTTCAAGATCATCGAGTCCAACCCATGCACTAATACCTCAACTAGACCATGGCACCAAGTGCCACATCCAGTCTTTTTTTAAACACGTCCAGGGATGGTGACTCTACCACCTCTCCAGGCAGGCCATTCCAGTACTTTATCACTCTTTCTGTAAAAAACTTTTTTTCTAATGTCCAACCTGTATTTCCCTTGACGCAGCTTGAGTCTGTGTCTTCTCGTTCTGTCCGTTGTTGCCCGGAGAAAGAGACCAAACCCCAGCTGACCACAACCCCCCTTCAGGAAGTTGTAGAGAGTGATAAGGTCACCTCTGAGTCTCCTCTTCTCCAACAGCATATTCATGAGATTAGTTAACAACATCCTCTCTTCCCCTCAGTTTTTCCTGTACACTCTGTTCCTAACAGAGGAGTCTACCAATGCAATAGAGCCCATATTCAACCTATGGAATACTAGCCTCTTCTCAAGGTATTATGAAATGCCATTAACTCCACTTTTAGGACTTGTCACAAAAGATAATTTCCTTCATTTTTTTTTAACTTTCAAACTTATTCTTCAAGTACATGACAGAGCACACAGTGTGGGGTGAGACACGCAGGTACTACCTGTCACACCTACTCTTAGGCAGTGAGTGTTTGCAGCCATGAATTAGACAGGTTATTTTCTGATGAAGTCAGGCAAGATCCACTTTTTTCATCTTTTTTTAAAGAAACACCTCCTGTTTCCTGTAATACAGCTGGCCTCTTAGGTCAAATGTACAAAATCTTGGCCTTTTACCCAGATTGTTACAGCTCTGTCATTGCACTGTTTTTCCTTAACTGATACTGGATGATCACCTGCTCTCAGTTACTCACTACAGCTTCTTTCAAGTTGATGGGCTTGGTGTTTAAAAGTGTAAACACAGTGGACCCGGGTGTGAAACCTAAGTGCTAGCTTTGACAAATGACACTTTTGTGTGGAGAGGGAACTGCACTCAGAAACAACTTTTTACTAGCCTGAACAAAGATTACATTTCAGCAAGTCTCTCTCTGACTCCTGCTCAGCTTGTTATTGTTTATCTGAACAGCCTCCAGATTTAAGAGGCGAACACACCCTGTAATTTAGCACCCGTTTCCCTCGGGGTATGATTAGGCTGGGAGCTGATGAAAAAGTTTCTGACTTCGGCTCCCATTATCCTGAGGAATTTCCGTCTGCAGAGATTTTGATTAGCAGACACTCGACACCACAGTGTAGGAACCAGGTATGAGCTCAGGCAGAGTGAACACCCCCGGTACTGTGAACAGCCCCACTAACCTCTTTCTCACCACTCATGGTATCCATTTTGGCTATGTCAGTTGTTTGACTTCTAAAGCTTCATGAAAGGACTTCTACCCCCATTGCCAACACTCATGAGCAAATTTCATGTTTGGATCCTTTCTGGTGAACCAAAGTAAAACACTTTTCTCCAGCCCTTAGCATGCATCACTCCAGTGTATGTGATAGAATCCCAAAAGAGGGAGAAACCACAGTGCTCATCCACATACTACATGTTTTTTGGAGAGGCTTCAGGCATGTATCTCTTCAGTGCTCTTCAAAGCACAGCAGCTTCTCAAGGTATAATATTTGTGGTGAATAGGCTCAGTTCTGCTGAACACAGATGCCTAGTGCGATCTGAGTTGCCCTTGGATGTCTGAGCAATCCAAAGGGAACTGACACACAGGAAACATGTATATGCCATACCACACACCCAAGTTATTGTGAAGGGGAAACAAGAAGTCAGCTGGGATACTCTCGGATGTCTCAGATGGTGTTGGACAAAAGTGGACAAACATTATTTTGGCCTGTGGAAACTTATGATTAGATACAAGGAGAAAAACATTTACTGTAAGGATGGTCATACACTAGAGCAGGTTGTCCAGAGGTGGGATCTTCATCCTTGGAGGTGTTCAAGAGTTGACTGGACACAGCCTTGAGCAACCTGATGCAATCAGTATTGCCTTGAACAGGGGGTTGAATTGAAAACTGCTGGAGGTCCTTTACAACCTAAATTATGCTATGATATTCTACAAACATCTCCACTTGTTGTGGAAATCAAACAAACAGAGCATCAGCCATTCTTCATGAGTCCTTGTACCTATATTTGAATTCCTGTGCCAAAAAAAAGGACTAAGGCTTCTAAGCAGGAGTGCTTCACCACTGCTGAAGCTCCTGCATCTCAGGGATTGAAATACTAGACTTGAGCTCACAAATACAAATGACCCCTTAGAACGCACAAAAAGAATTCAATAAAGTAAATGTATTCTGCTTTTTTACTTCCTAGCTGAGGAGAGCCCTCAGCAATAACATAGCCAAATCAAAGGCACAGTGTATGACAGATTATCTGTAATCTGTAATGCACACCATGTACATACTTTTTTTTTTGAGTGTACCAAGAGTAAAGCCAACACTCATTTGTGGGCTCTGACACATGAATAAGCTGTCACAAGGCAGTAAGTTCAACCTGTCAGTTGCTCTGTTCTTGCTGTGCACACCACTGCTCCACACAAGTTCGCCAAATGCCAGTTAGTAGTTGATGTGCACTAACTTGTAAACCTGTCAATGCCTTTTGTCTCTCCCGTTTACATCTGCCGTCCCACAGGCTTGCAAGGCAGCTCATTTCAAGGTGAGAGTAACCCAGGTAAAAAGGTTAACCCTTGAATGAGGAGATATAAAGAGATGCTCAGAGCCTGCTCATGCTCTTTGTGATATCATCAAATCATAGATGTTGTGATTTACATCGTATGTTAGGCTGGATTACTCTTTCCCTCTCTCTCTTTCTAAAAACTTCTCAGGGTTTTTGCTGGGGTTTTTTTTCCACAGAGACTGGGACTATCCTTGGGTCTATTTACCATATTTTCACACATCTGATATGATGACCTTTATTACTGCCCTGTGTCAGCTGTAAATAGAAAAGACAAGTACAGTAATATCCAGTTCCACATGAGGTAAAAAGCCATCTTTGTTTTGTAGTATGTACTCTTTGTATGGTTCTCCAATTTTTCCCTCTTTTCTAAAGGGCTAATTTGGTCCATTTGCCATGCCAGATGTGCAGAAGTATTTTAGATATTCAATCAGAATCGCAGTTGCTGTGAAGCAGATAATCACAGAATTGGCTTGGCTAGTATATTTTTTTTTAACTGTACTCTTCTTGTGAATATGATAAAACAGAGGCTTGCAAAATGCAGTCTCCACTTCACAGTCTGGGTCCCAGCCCAGACTTGTGGTTTACAAAGTCTTTTGCTGAGTGACAACAAAACAAATTATGCAGTCTCCCTTATGCCTTAAATTTAATATCTCATCTCCTGCTCTCTAATTCAAACCTTCACACTGCACCACGATTTCCTTTGTAATGAGATAACTCTGAATATTAAGTTTGCATTACACAGAGCTATTATCCACATGCCTGACATCATTACATATGGAACAGTAATCAATAAAACATGGTTTGAGAGGAACTGGATGGCTTGTGGGCATGGGGATCAGTCACCCAAGCCTCTAAGTTTCTGCAAAATATCCATCCAAAGTCAGTAGCGACCGACTGGAGAGCCTTGGTGAAATCCTCAGGCAGCAAGGGCAAAGTTTGAACAGCCAGGGATGTTCGCTGTCTGAGGTGGTCCCATCGTGTCACTGCTGAGCCACTCGACTGGGGTGGAGGGATTGGACAGGTGCACAGCTCCCACTTGCCCTCTGCTATATGGACTTGATTTGAAGATAAACAAATATCCCTCTTCAACCCTGGCACCCCAGATCCAAACCCATTTAATTTGAATTCCAATCCACTCTGGCTGAGTCAGCCTGGCAGATTTTGCTGTCTGTTCTCTACCAGCTGTCAAAAAACAATCTGCCCTGCAGAATCAAGCCCAGATGACTGTTCACTGTGAGAGGTTTATAGGCTCTGTGAAGCCTGACATATCACATGTGCTCATGTCCTACCTCCGTCGTTGTCTTTCCCATCGCCGCATGCCGTCTCCATGGAAGTGTCACAGCCCGCTCCTCGCCAGCCCAGCTGGCAGACGCAGTGCCAGCCGTTCATGTCCAGAGTGCATCTGCCATTGCCGTTGCACAAGCCAGGGCATCCCTCTGCAAGGCAAACAGCCACACGTTCAAATGCACTCGAAACACAAAGCAACACAGCCTGGAAACAGCCTCATTAAACAGCTTTTTCCTTTTGCCTTCAGTTTATTTCTCCACTCCCACTCAGTGTCTTCCCACCTGGAATGAACCCTCTTTGGTGTCAGGATGGTGGTGACCACTCAATGGGCAGGTGCTTCTGGCTTTCCCAGGAGATCCTCACAGCACAACCTCACTCACAGCACTGAGGGAATGGTGAGTTTCAGAGGGGCACTGAGGTATTCCTGCTTCATCGGTTGTAAATGCAAGGCAGCACGTTGCCCTCCAAGTCTCTCAAAACATCTGCTATGTAAGACTAGTACTCAGGGTTACCTAGGTTGCATTTGGGGTTAAAGTTCCCAACATCCAGCAGGATAAAGCAGCTGGCTTTCAGTAATACTGAGACCTCAGACTGGTAAGCATTCAAAACCAGCTGGAAAGGGAAAAGCAGAAAATATTTGGAAGACATACAGCTTCTTTACTGTAGTAATTTTGGGAGGGACTCATCCAGTTCAGATTAATCTATAACTGAAATACCTTCAACCCTCTGTAGTCAGCAGAGAAACAGACTGTCCCAGGGCAGAAATCTCCTCATGTGGATTTGATGCTCACAGTGATGAGCAGAAGCATGCTCTGGAAACATCAATTTCTCCCCAGTGACTAGAGAGAGCCGAGCACCAAGGCTGGCATTTTATAGATGATACATTTTAGTTAGGGACGATGAACACCAACCTCCCAGTCTGCTCACTAGGGTTGGATTTTCTCATCCGATGACCTCCTGCTGAGATTTTTGTACTTCCCCTCCACCCCACTTCAGCCCTTCAAGAAAATAGGAGAGTAATTTCCACAGTAAGCAGTGGTGTGAGGGAGGCTGCTTAGCTTAAACCCTTCTGGGGGCTTTTTACCTGTGGAGCTCAAAAATCTTTACCACAAAGCTGTCAGAAATGTAAGAGACTCTTAACAGCTTAGGAAACTGAAGTACAAGGGACTGAAGTGACTGTGAAGGTCACTCAGCAGGACTGATTACACCAGGGACACAATTCAGTCTTCCTGAGCCTTGTTTTAATGCTTTCCCTATTTATATGTGTGTAGTGCTATCCTGCCACATAGTCTGAGTTCTTTAAGGCCCTCAGCTTTGCAAGACAGGTTTGTTAACCTATGTGAACAACACAGACCCATCCTGTGCTAAAGGACAGTGAAGAGGTATGTGTTGTCTCCACATCTGTTTGACCATATGATGTGTGAGGGTCTCCCCAAGACAGAGCTGGGACCCCATCTAGAGCATCCCATACCATAGTGTGTCCTGCACTGGGGAAATGGGGCTTAGAAATGACTTCAAAACAACAACAACAAAAATGTTTCACAGGGAACTTTTTAAGTTCACAGAACCTTTCCCAGTGAACAGAAAAAACCCAAACATATTTTAGGACAGTTTTTTAAACAAGTAACTGATTTACTGAGACCAAGTGGAAAAAGGAACAAAGGTGGTAAGGAAAAGTCCTTTAGAAGAATCTTAAATATATTTTTCATTTACAAACAAATTTGTTGCATTTCAGTCTTTTAAAATGTGTATTCTGGGATGTGGCAAATAATGTGTGTGTGTATGTGTGAGCATGCTGTTGTGTATTTTGGTATTTATACACTTAATTAGTATTTATATACTACAGAAGAGCCATTTATAGGCAGGGCTACTTGAAATTTTTCATTTTAATATCCTGCCTTCAATTACTTACAACAACGCAAACTTTTAACCATTTATTCAGATTTTTTCCATGCTTCAGCTTATTTATATGTTTGATTGCTTTACTTTCAGTAAAAGCTGAAAGCATTCAGCTATTTTGAGAATGAAAGAGGAAGAAGTGTATTAAATAACCTCCTAAAGTTACTTGGCTAGGTAGGTAATCCCATTTTGGAGTAGATAAATCCAGTTTGGATGGGACCATCCTGAAAGTAAAGATGGGAGTTTTTTCTCATCTCTAAAAATCATAGAAATCAGGTTTGGGTTGGAATGGACCTTAATGGGCATCCAGTTCCAATCTCCCTGCCACAGCCAGGGCCCCCTTCCACTAGACCAGGTTGCTCAAAGCCCCATCCAGTCTGGCCCTGACCACTTTAAGTGATGGGATATCCACAGCTTCCCCGTGTAACCTGTGCCACTGCTTTAATATATCCAGATGAAAAGCCTCTGAAGAAATCTTGCTTTATATGCGTACTGGATTGGCTCCATTAGAGCTTGGCTGGTGCATCACCACTGAGCACACCTCTTGTTTTTACTTCTCGGACTCTTTAAAACCTTTGCTAAAAAGTTCTCTTCTGTCCTACAGTTGCAGAGACTGGGCGGGACAAAGGTGCTGTACTGTTGACCTGGACAGGATTGAAGTAAGAATCAGAAAGACTTGAATGAAGTTGAAGACACCATGATATTGTCTCATTTGAGAAATGCCCAGGAAATGTAAGGGAAAACTAACGTAGCTATAAAAATGAGGAGCTCATACAGAACTGCATGTGCTCTAATCTCCCAGGCTTAGGAAAAAGGGAATTTGGAGTGGTAGAAAACAGATGATATAATTTGGATGAGGCACCTTTGGCATTTGAGGAAATGGGAAGAGCTTGATTTGTCTCTCCTTGGACAGCAGTGGCTGAAAAGACTATGATTTTTTTTTCCACAAGTTCATGAAACACATAAGCATTGAGAAGGGAAAACTTCTTAAAAGCTATTTAAGGTAAAGAGAATAATGCTGGCTCAAGAACAAATGGACATAAACCAAGTATGAATAAATTCTGGCTGGAAATTAGGAAAAAATCATTTGCAAGGATCAAAGGAATGAAGTTCTGGAGCAGCCTCCCTGTGGGAGTGTTAAGGAGAAGATTCTTCAGTTACTTATCCATAGAGCTTGGTAAATTTATATAAAGTTTTATACAATGTGGTTGCCCTTGCCAGCAGAAGACTAGACTCTAGTCTAGCCCTTTAAATCCTATGTGTTTGAATTTTGTGTGCAACTCATTGTCTATATGAAACATGCTTGAAAGTATTTGAACGGATTTTCAGGATTTACTCTTAAATCTTCTTGATCTGGACCCAGAGAAAGTAAGCCAAGCATTTCAGAAAGAGGACAAGCAAAGGAAAAGCATCGGTCAGGAGAGGGGAGAGAGATAAGAGTGAGTATCTCATCAGATTAAGCGTTCCCAAAATATCTATTCCCCTTCTTGAGTACTATGGGAATCCAGGGTGCCCAGATGAAAGATAAGCATCTGTAGACACCTAAAAGTTGGGTAACTCCTGCAGTTTTATACTCCACTGTCTTTGCATCCTTTAAGTCTAGAAAGTAAGTTTGTCCCTTCCCTCTAAGAAGAATGTAATCCCTGGTTCCTAGAAGATAAAGTTCTTCCAAGGAGACAGAAGGAACTGTTTCCTGATGACAAATGTTTCTTCACAGGTATAGGAACATGGAAGTTTCCAATGTTTACCATTACATTAGAAGGTCCATTAAAATTTTAATGCTGTGAGGATTAAACTGAACCCCTCTAGTATCATGGTTTGGTAGGAGAGCAGATATTTTTAAGATGTATAGAGAAAGTAACCCATTAATAGGAAAAAAAAAAAAAATAGCAACTGTCAGAGGATTTTGGCCTTCAGAAAGTTAGAAGACAACAGAGATGGAAAAGCCAATTCACCCAGGAGAATGGACCTACAAGTACTACCACTTCTGAACTGGTTCACTGCACAGAGACTTGACCATCACTTACACTACACAGATAGGATGGTACAATATTCCTCATTCCACAAACAGTGCACTTCAAAGCACTTGTTGAAAAGACAATACAAAATAAACTTAATTCTCTCCTTTCCCCCATGCTGGGGAATAAAGCAAAGAGATCATCTTGTTTCCAAATTGCTTCTGAATGTCACCACAGTGGGACGGCTTAATCCTCATAGATTTACACCACCATAATATTGCAGCTCTGATTCCTCATAGCTAGAAGTGACCAATGATCCATTATTCCTGTTTGTGGTGTTACCTGTACTTGGGTGACTAAGAGAACTAAATACATGAAGAGGGCTTTTTTGGAAAAGGGGGAGGAAACCCTTTACGTGAGTTTCAAATTTAAGCACATATAAGTGCAGCTGAAAGATTCTGGAGGGCATTCACAAACATGTCAGGTCTGCCATGCAAGTGAGAGAACAGACTAGGGATACAATATAAAAAGTGGGTTAATTTGAAACAGAGAAGCAAGGACCATCAGAGTCAAAGGAGACTGTCATCAGAAGTTATCCTGCAATGTTGGTAAAATAATCTGCTCTTAATGATCTGTACAGTTAAAACCTTCTCTAATTAGTCCAATTATAAGCAACATTTACTGGTATTTTTCTTCAAGGCAAACCTCACTGCCACTTGAAATAAGACTTAGAAGGAAAGGCTATTTATTATCTGTCCTTCATTGTCAGTAGGAAAGCACCGATGGATGCAGACAGCAGCTGAGCTCTGGGAAAGGTAGGACATGGCTGAATGCAACACATGAAGATGCAAGTGCCTAAAGTTCAAGGGAACAACAACCACTATGAGACCTGCAGAAGCTTCTCTAAGACTTTTAAAGGAGAGGAGCAAAGCATCAGCTGATCCCTGCAAACTATGAAAGCTTGGTAAAGTGTCCCCAAACCAACTCAACTCTGAAATTACCATGATATTCTGTGGTGATGGGAATCCAGAAATCCTTAATCAGATGCATCCTCTAAAAGGAAAGTTAAGAAGTTATTGACCAGAGCTCCTACACTTGTAACTGAGAGAACCGGCTTTGGTCAGACCTTGGGTTCTCAATTGTTCTCACGCTTCAGAAGCAGGCCTTGCAGCCACCCCTGAATTCTAATGTTCAGCAACTTTAAAATTCAAACTAGCTGTTTATATATGCATCACTACAGTCTTAATGTGGTTAATGATTATTTTTGAAGAGTAAGAATTGATATTCAGTAATAGAAATTAATTATGCTGATGTACCATCATATCCAATGATATTCTGGATGGAGAAATTCTCTCTAAAATGAGCACCTCTTTTAATTATTATTAAAATAATAGGCACCTCTTCTCATTTTAAGCATTACCAGTGTTAATTAGACCTTAGTTTAGAAGACTCTACTCTGAGTCTAGTTAGAGCTTCTTGGTTTAATTATGCTGATGTTTGCTATTGAAACTTGCCCTCCCATTTAGGAACAATTCTACATCTTCTCTGACGGGTTCATTGTAAACCTACAGGAAAGATTCAGCAGTAAATCAGGCTCACCCTTTGACAACAGAGGATTACTGGGAAGGGATTTCAACCAGAAAGATGTTAATAATTAAGAAAGCCAAAAGGGCATGAGTAATTTAGTTTTGAAAAATGCACACCATGCAGTTTGCCAAGTAAAAACCCATGTACTTTTAATGTTTCAGCTATTGCTAATCTTTCCAAAAGCAGCCATGCATAGAAAGAAACAATCTTTTATTCTCAGTATGTTGCTTAACCTGTTACCCACTGAAATACTCACTAAATATAATGTGTCTTTATTACTGGGCATAAAGGCGAGTCAAAAAGCTACCTAGAGGAAAAATGACAGATACAGAAGATTTAGTTAAAAAAATTGGGCCACTCAATGGGCATATCAGTACTGAAGGTTCCTTGCCAGGAACCTCTGCAGGTTCCTGCAGGTTGATTTTTCATCTCTTCTATGTACTCAATGCTTATCTGCTACTTTTGGATGCAACCTTCTCCAATACACATTAAGATGAAAAGGAGGAGTCCTGGGGTTTTGAAATGTGAAACACTGAGATGTGGAATATTAACAGTAGGTTCTGATCATGCTCCCTAGTGATGGATGGTCCATATCTTCCTCTGAGGACGCCACCATGATTACTTCATAAGGGCACAATAAATTACTCTTTCCCTGATCTAAGAAAGAGAATGTACATTTTCCTCCTAATTTAACTAAGGTCAAGTATGATTTTTTTGGTGTTAAGCAGTGAGAGAAAACTAACTACCACTGTACAATCAACTGATCCATAAAGAGGGGTCCAAGGACAGCTGCCAGTTGCTGCATTACACTGAAGAAGGAAATATCTGAACCATGGACATTTCCTCATCATTAGTATTAGTCTGTTCAAACATTTTTCCTATTTGCAGTTGTTCCTGAATCCGCCTTTAATCCTCAATGGAAAAAAAAGAAAAACATTGAATTGTAAATTCACCCAGAGAAGTGAAGTCGGTAGGGAAACCATGTTTCTTGTCACACCACAACAGCCCTATATAGCAAAGACTTCATTTTAACTGTTCATGGGGTCAATATTTGAGCATATCTGCTCTTCATCCTCAGCCTCTCACAGCTGTTATTTTTGATTGCTCAAAACCTGAAAAGAAGGAGAATACTACAGAAAAAACCTGATTTGTTCAACCTGATTTTTTGGTTTGTTTAATCAGCAAACATATGATGCCTGCATGGTGTCAACACTGTGTTGCTGTTACTGTCAAATCAACCATGTAGAAAAATATATAAGTCCAACTCAATCATATTTATTGTCAGATTGTTGTATTTAACCATATGCATGCTATTTCAATATTTTTCAAAAGCTAACTGCATTGTGGAACTGTCTGTTTCTATTAAAAAGTCCAGAAGTAATTTAGTTCATTGTTCTGATTAATAAATAACTGATTTTTTTAAAAAACAGCAGATGATCTCTAACAGTTCAATTCCTTTTCTTCTTTGTTGAAGAAAGACCTGGGTCCTAGATTTGTGTTACACTTACGAACTGGAGCATAAGGTCGGATTTTGTTGTAGTGTACATTAATGCAGCACCACTAATTTCTACAGATTTTGCAGATTTACGCAACCAGAGGTTTTGGGATCATAACATTTTTGTATTAGGAAAAAACCCCATATATAATCGGTAAAAGTTCCCATGTAAGAGTTGGCAGTTGTGGATCAAATACATGAAGACTCCACACAGAAAATGCACTCACCTGCATTACAAAATGGACCACAGACATTTAATTAAAACACATCACTGTACAGGGCTCTTGCTGTATTCACAGACACTTCTTTTCTCCTGACTTGCCTTACCTGAGTGGGATAGGGTGAGGATGACAGATGATTCGGAGGGGAGGGCAGGCACAAGGGAATGGGTAGGAACACTGATACGATGTTAACACAGGATCACAGCACTTACAGAGGTATTTCCTACCTAAATGACTGGAAAGTTCACCCTTCCAGACATTAGGGACCACTCTGGTGACAATGAGGAAGAGATGCAACCTCAACACAGCATGTTCACGGTGCATTTTTAAAAAAGAAACACAAAGACAATAGGAAAAATAGGAAGGAAGAGCATACCTTTCACTACCTTATCCAGATAGTGAGCTTGGGAGATAAAAGACAGGACATTTAAGGTAGGATTGAATAAGTGCATTGCAGCTTACTACGAGACTGTGCAGGTGCTAGAAAGGCAAAGGAGAGTTTGCTGTGATATGAAAAGAAAAACCTTGATTATGAGGAGAGAAAAAAGGAAGAAGGGTGGAGCACAGTGCTCCTCAGTCAAATGGCTCGAGAAGGCTGTGTTAAGGCATTCAGTCATCTGCTCATTAAGATCAGGAAGAAAAACAGGAAACTTCTACATATATATTTATGTGTTTATATATATATATAGGTATATATGTATATGTGTCTATCAGGATATATATCAGGATACTGCAATGCTCTGTTCATTTGCAAGTCTCCCTCCACTTTACTGACTGCCTTGCATTTCATTAGGAAAGCAGAGATATTTGAAAGTCCTCCACCTTACCTGATTGTCTTATATTTTTCCACACAAAAAGGCACAGTTCTATGACCTTACCAGACTGGTAGAGGCTTTTCCCTGGATCTTTCTAATGGTAACATACTGCATTTATGCAGCATTTTCTAGCCTCATATCAAATTACTTTACAAATATTAAATTAACCTCATGGCAACTCTACCAGATAGGCAAATATTAATATATTCATTTCAAGGAGGTCTAATGATAAAGTAAAAAAGACAGTTATAGGTGTCATGGGAACAGTCATGTATCCACTTCCCATGGAACACTGATTTGGAAAGCCACCTTAATGATTTTCTGGTGTCAAGCAGAAAGCTGGTGGCAAAGACATGTCCTGCCTCAGAGAGCCCTGGTTCATGCCAGCAGGCGGCACTCTCCATCCTAACACCAGCTGGTCTTTACTAATAAAAGAGAGGCTCTAAGTCTTGCATTTCTCTATTTCAATACCTACTTAAACATTATTTCTCTTGTTCTCTTGGCTGCTCCCTGTAATCTCAGCCTCAGCTGTGTCCTGGTACTTTTTGAAGAACTTTCTGTTTCAGGTTTGTTCAGGCAGACGGTCCACCTGGGAGGTCATGGCCCTAGCAGGAATTATTTTTCCAGCCTGTGAATGTAATGGATCTGTACAGGAACTATTGTCAGTAAGTAGGGCTAGAAGAGCTCACCTAGTGTGGGGCAGTTGTGAGGCTTGGGTAAGAGGTGAATTAATCATGTTGATGTGGTGGGAGAGATGCAGGAAGCACAGCATCACCATCTGCTTGGATGGTGGCTGAAGCCTAGGAATGTATCTCTTGGATTTTGACATCCACAGCAGCCCAACCTGTTAACTCAGGCAGTCACTGTGCAGCTAATGTCAGTGGAGGCAGCTGCCAATGCCAACCATGTGTCAGTTACGTATCAATGTTTTCTTGTAATTTGAAAAATAATGGGGCTTCCTACAGGAGTAGCTGGAATCTTTCTTTTGTAAACCCATACAGGCTATACTTCTGGCATTAAAATATCAGCTTATTCCCTACAGACACTCCTTTGGAAACCCTGTAGGTATGTGGGACATGCTGAGAAATTATGCAGGAGTTTAAAAGAAAAGCTATTTTTCTAAGGTGTCCTCTGCACCACCACACTCAGCTTCATGTCACCACCCTTCTCCTGGAAGCCACTTTAGAACTGCTATGGGAGGAGCTCCTGTGGCTGTTCTTTAGTGTGAAAGCCCCCCCATTTCAGCAGTCTGAGCTAACATGGTTTGCTTTGTCTGGAATGCAATGATAACGAGTACTTCTCTTGGCTCACAGAGAGGGAGGGAATAAAGAGAGAAGTGAGAGATGCTGCAGGCAGGTCCTTGAGAGGGACTTGTTACCCACTATGCTCTCTTTCTTCATTTCCCAAATATTCTTTTTCCCTTTATCTTTCCTATGAGATGAAGTGGACAGAGCCTCAGGGAAATCACTGGAGTTAAACTGAGATCACACAAACGTAAAGGAGAGGAGAAAGTAAACATCCATTGCTGAATCAGGGACAGCATAAGAAGTTCATGCTACAGGGTCAGGGAAAACACTGCCTTTGAAGTTCATCTGTACTTAATATTTACTGGCAAATATGCTGCCAAACTGTTTAAGGCCAGATTACCTTCAGATTGATTCAAGATCATGTCAGAACAAAGCAGCAAGTGTGTATTTCCCACTGACTGCTATAACCATGGTCTTCTCTTCCATCTCAACCAGGCAGGTTGAGTGCCAAAGGGTCACACAGAGCTCAGTTTCTGCTGTGGATACACTCAAGCAGTGACGGTTGGGTAGAGGGTAGAATCACAGAATCATTAAAGTTGGAAAAGACCTCTAAGATCATTGAGTGCAACCACTAACCAAGTGCTTCCAGGTTCACCACTAAACCCTGTCTCAAAGCACCACATCTATAAGATAGGAAGAACCTTCCTCAGACCACTGGTAGGCTTATTTTTGTCTTGGGCCATGCATGGACTGAGTTGCTTTATAGATTCTAAGGGCTCATGTGATGTGTTAGAAAGCTGGGGCAAAGAGACCAGGATCCACCTGTAAAATGCCTTGTCTGGATTCCAGCTGCTCCATCAGAAATGGAGAGGCACTGATTACAACCTCAGCTATTCAGAACACATGTGATTATTTATGCAAGACTGATGAAAGGCAAACTTAAAGGGGTGGATTTCTCAAAAATCAGAGTTTTGCTATGTAAAACAAACCCCAGGCTGATGGCGCCGTAAGCAGAAGCCAGCATGGGACAGGCTGTCTGCCTGTCTGTCTGGGCATTGTTATTGCATACATCACCCATGAATGCCAGGACTAGATTTCTGAAAGGAGTTAAAGGTAGCTTTTGCAGAGGTCAATGGGGATTAGGCACTGAGGTACTTAGAAATCCTGCTAGGTAGGCTGTAGAGTGTTTGGAGCGCTAGCTGCTGGTCCCTCAGGTCTCCAGAGACTCTGGATTATTTAGCTGCAGCAGCTGAACTTCCAGAGATGGCTTTGGTCTTATGTTCAGGCTGTTCAAGGATGGTGAATATCCTGACTCCACCATGCAAGGAAGCACTCTCTGCCATGATTTTTCTAAGTAATCTTGTATGAATCATATAAGCCGGAGAGGGAGTTTTCACAAGGGCTTATAAACATAGGACAGGGGAGAACAGCCTTAAGCTGAAGGAGGACAGGTTCAGATTGGGTGTTAGGAAGAAAATTTTTTACTGTAAGAGTGGTGAGGCACTGGCACAGGTTGCTCAGAGAAACTGTGGATGCCTCATCCCTGAAAGTGTTCAAGACAACATTAAATGGGACTTGGAGCAACCTAGTCAAGTGAAAGGTAGCCTTTCCATGTCAGCAGGGTTGGAACTAGATGATCTTAAAGGTCCAAACAATTCTGTGATTCTATGATTCTTTATTAAACCCAGGAAATTTTCTGTGCCACTCCCTGTGAGCAGCTTACTACAGAGCTGAGCTGCAATTTGGCCTTTCAGAGCCATGGTAAGAGTGCTCATTTTAACTTAAAACTTGATGCTTCTAAAACCCACCATGCTCCCTGGATGTAGTTTGGGCCAGAACAGAGGAAACTTGAATTCTTGCAATGTCTCTAACTAGGGATGAATTTGGAACATGCTGGAGAAACCATCATGGCAGTCTGGCACTGAGAGTGTAGTCATGGTGTGTTTTGTTCCTTTCAGAAACTGACTGAACCCTTCTGCTGGGTTTCAGGATTCCTGCAGTTAGATAATCAATTTTATTCTCTACTCTCCTGCACTAGGTTTGCTGAATTGGGATGATGAATGCAAGCTTCTGCATCAATTTCCAAATTGGGAATTAACTGGGCTTACTCTAATGAAATCTCTGAACGTGAGCAATCAAGATAGTACATTCAGTGATATAACTCTTTGTAGGAGCACACAGAATTAAACCACGGGGATCAGAGTACCTTGAACACCATAAGAAAGAGCGTCCTATAACCTACAAAACAAAAGGATGTCTTACTCTCACACATGCTCAACAGGAAATGGAAGAAGTGTCCCTTACTGGTATTGTCCATTTTTACCGTGTTACCTGCACACACGGCAATACTGGTAAAGCATCACTTCAGCAATGCGGTTTTATGCTTGTCAGTGCTAAAGCAAACCGGGCCATGACATAGACATATACAGAATTACCATCAACAGAACAATTTGCCATGCAGGGAAATTACACAAGGACGAGGGGAATGCTTTCCACATACTTAATGTAATTACAAGTCAATGTCCTTTCATTTGTGCCAACATAACTAGCTTATTACTCCTGCTAAAGCCATTCAATTTTCTTGGGTATTTACAACTTTGCCAAATCTCCTTTACATTCTACACATTTATCAATGAAATATTCTGTAGGAAATAGTGGTTACAGCCTCAGAGGCAGGAGACTATGTACAACTTTGTTGCTAAATCACCCTGCAAGGAGATGAGGAGGGGGGAAAGTGAAAAGAAACAGAGTTGCTCCAGCACTCTGAGTATCAAAGAATAATTCCTAAACCAAGGCAGTGCTGCAACAGGAAGGCAGCAGCACACCAAATGAGAGCGTGCACCAGTAAAATCTCAATGCTGACTGCATTGCAGTGCTGGCCTTCCCCATGATAACACTTACACTTAGAATGAGGAATACTACAAATGAATTTAATTACCATGAAAGGTAAAAGCTTGTTGTTCGAAAACAGTCCAGGCATATCAGCTGTGTGGAGAATTATCATATACTGAACTAATGGTATTTTGGTTTTACAGCAGAACTAATAAAATGGCACTAAGGGGATGAATCAGGCTTTTTTTTGCCTGCATAAATAAGTTCCATATAAAACTGTCCCCTGGATTTGGGGCCTTTAGCTGATTATTTTTTTAAGACTCTTTCATGAATCTGTGTTGCTTTCCCAATCAAACTGCTTGAATAAAAGGCAATAGAATAATATTATAGAAAGAGAGGATTTCAATTAACACAGGACTGCTCTCTTTTCATTTTAAAGTAGTTTAGGAAAGGTGGGTTTTTCAATCTCTTTCTTAGGAAAAGAAATGAAAGCTGCTAGGGACATCGACAAGAAAGCAGAATTCAATGTCTAATGAGACAGAGGAAGTTTTAAAAGCTAGATATTTTTCATTATGGGGATGCATGTGGAGACCATAATGTGATAGGGTGAAATTAGCATAAATAAATGATAAGGAGAATTGAGACACAGATATGGTTTGTACCATTATCCTAGTGCTGAAATTAAAATAGTGAGATCTGGCTTAATTTCCTGTCTTTGCGTGTGCAAATGCACCTGGTGTTCAACCAAGGGAAGTGATGTCTCATGTAACTAAGCTGTTAATCCTCACAATAACTATGCTGATATTTGCCCAGGTATTGCTAGTGGTTAGTCTTGATGAAATGTGATTTTTAGTTATCATGACATAATCAAAGTAATATAGAAGTAAATTTTCTTGTCTTTAAGAAGCTGATTAAAATAAAATGACTGGAGGAGAATTTTCATTCTGGAACAATTCTTCTAAAGTCAACTGAATTTTTTCAGGTCCACACAGGCATTATTGAGAACAGAACTGGATTCACTAATTTAGTTTTCTATTAATATACAATAAAAGGTATCTGCAGAGTTTAGGGTTACTGATGCAAGACTACAGATGGGGAACTGAAGAGGCTGAATGCACAACAATCAGAAAGAAGGAAGAAGGGAAAATGCATTAAATAGTTAAGTGAGAGAAGGAAAAAGGTGAAGCCAAGGCAGTTCATTAATGATGCTGCAAACTGCTTAATATGAGAACTGAATCTCTTTGCATGATTTAGGCATATTGTTGGCTTTTTATTAATAATAACATCAATAACGAGACATGACAGAGAGAGCTCATGAGTAGTGCCAGTGCATGAGGAATACAGAAGCAAAGTGAGAGGGAAGTGAAATGGTTAGAACGGTAGCTGAACAGACAAGGGATAAGCAAGA
This sequence comes from Cettia cetti, assembly GCA_013401135.1. Lineage (NCBI taxonomy): Eukaryota > Metazoa > Chordata > Aves > Passeriformes > Sylviidae > Cettia > Cettia cetti. Next base: position 38,508 of record VZUI01036748.1, on the reverse strand, counting down.
CAGGGTTAAATACCAGCCAGAAATCATCTGACTGCAGTTTCCTCTTTTATACAAGCAAAGTGACAGTGCAAATAATGTAGCAAATAAAAGGAAAGAAAACTTAAAATCAGATGCATGTTTCTAAAAATGCTGTCACCATAGCGCAGAGGAGTCTTGGAGGCCAGAGAAAGACCTCTCAAGAGAGGTAAAGTGGGATGTCTTTAAAAAGGGCTTCTAGCTGACATTTAAAGGCTTGTCAAACACCACATAGGTGTATTTCATGTCTGATAATGAAAAAATATATATAGCCACGTCACCAACAAATGAAAGGACATTTTGTCTTGTTCCCACATGAAAATGTATGATATCAGAATTTGAAATCCAAGAACAAAAGTGCTCATGCTACACTAAGTCACACATATTCAATTAAGCATGCGCCTTTTCTCCTCCCTGATCATCAATTATTCTCTTAAAAGGAGTTGGGTTTTCTTTCTCCCTACCAATAGTGCAGTGCTCTCCGTTCCAGCCCGGGCTGCATTCACACTTGCCATCCCGGCAGGTCCCGTGCTCATTGCAGCGTGGGTGACACGCTCGCTGATCACAGGCTGTGCCCATCCAGCCCTCCTCGCAGCGGCAGGTGCCCCCGACACAAATGCCGTGTCCTCCGCAGTCCGCTGCACAAATCTCTGTGGGAGAGGAGACAACAGAGAGGAGGGGATATGGGTGGAGAGAGAGAAGGGAGAGGGGGAAATGCAGAGCGTTACTGTTAAGAAAAGCAGACACACTTCACTACCTCGCCTTACGGGGCAATGAAAGGAATTCCTAGAGCTCATAGCACTAATCCTCCCTGACAATAAGAATCTAATAAGTATATTACAAAAAAGAGATGGACATGGATTGCAAGGGTCTGCTGTGATTGATCCTCCTATTTGCTTTCTAATTCTCTTACACTCCTCAAGCTTTTGTGATACTCAAATCCAAAGGGAAGTCTCTTCCAATAGGCAGATCGGAAGTCACATTTAATTAAAATCTGGTTAAGTGTGGAAACAGTGTGCTGATAAACTACTGATGCTAAAGTTAAGTGCTGGCAAAGCCTGTTTATGACTTCTTAAACCACGGTTCTGGGGAGGGGATTCATTAAAATCCTTCTTCTCTCTTTAAAATTAGGAAAGGTTATTTCTATTTCTACCAAATCTGCACGTCTTCTATGTCCCTATTCTCCTACCACCCCATTAAAAATGCCCTCTCAGACATTCAGAGGTATAATAGTACCTTTCGTGAGCCACATGCACTGGAGCTGATAGGATAGTGTTTGTTCCCAAGTTTTACCAGAGTTAATGGAAGCACAGTCGAAGCCAGATATTTTGGTACTTACCTTCAAAAATCAAAGACCTAAAGGACCTTTTCAGGGATGATGGCCTTCCCAAACCTCCCTGAGCCCCAGCAGGCCTGAGGACACAGGCATAATGTTTTTCCTGAGCACTAGACTTTTGTCTAAAACCTGGCATAGCCTTGCATGAATTTGGGAGACCTGTTTTTATCTACACTGTATTTGTCTGGAAAAACAGAGATTGTTGTGGAAGAGATACCCACAAATCAGGTGTTAAAGTTCCTGTTACCAACATTACCATGCAGCATTGATTTCAAGGAAAAAAAGAAAGCCCAAATACTGATGCAGTGTAGCACTTTGGATGAAATGAGATGAATGTATATCTTCTGCAGACTCCTTACTTGGCTGCTATTTTACATCTCTCATAAGCCACTCTGACTACACTCTCCCTTCCTCAACTGAAGGAGAGGCAATTCACAGTATTTCAGCCTATGAGGTCTTCTCTCTGACTTCTGCCAGGGGCTTCTAAATTCCCAAATGTTTTGACCTCAAGCCTTCTGCTTCACTGAGCCATTTTATAGATAAGGACACAGTTCCTTTTGAGGACATGGAGATGTGAACAGAAATGCTGAGCAGGGCTGGGCTGGAAGCTCAGAAAGGGGTACCAGGGTACTCTGCAGTACACATTTGTTATCTGTGTCACTGGCTGCATATAAAATATTCAAAACTTCTCAGCCTGCATTAACATCACACCTGACTGAAATTCAGAAGTATGTAACCTGTTTTTAGTCTTTGAATACTCCATTTACAGGACACTTGGGTTATTCAATAACTTTTGATATGCTCCTGATATAAGGCTGGAACATCCACTTCAGTTCCAGAAGTAAAGTGGTGCACCACAGCAGAGAGCTGCAAGGTCTTCAACCGCTTATGATGAAAAGGATCAGAGTTCTTTGGACAATGGTAATTTATGACAGGAACAACAGTAATGCCTTGCATGTCCAGAAAACATCTCATTTTTCATATGTGACATTAGAACAGTATCTAGCTCTTGCTTCGCAAAAAGCTCAGGATGGTGGAACACTTTCCAGTTTCCAGTAAAACTCCTTTTACTGCAGCATCATGGATGTCTCCAAATCCCCTCAAACATTTAGTCCTACATGCTTAAGTCTCTTAGTGAAAGAACTCTGGAGTTCAAATGGGCTTAGGAACTTGTCTGTATCATTTATAATCAAACTTGCAAAAGTACTTGGGCATCTTGGGCACTTAGAGCATGTGCAGATGCCACTTGCTGTTGAGATGTAACACAATCTAATGTAGGATTTATTGGAAGCAAGTAGAAATTACACTATCAAACAATAAAGGCATGGCTGAGGAAGGGCTGGAGCTGCTGTTGAAGTTTTTACTTTGCATCTGGCATTGAGACACCGATTTCCACAGCTCCTAGCTGCAAGGCAGTTAATATCATACTACAGTACCGGATAAAAGCATAAGGGATGGACAAGTATTGACCAGCTGAAGGGCTGGACCCCAGATTTTTCTACTTTTTTTTCTACTTTTGAGTAGAGTTTTCTACCGTTTTCTCCAACTGCCAGACAGCACCGCAATGGAGTATGGGCTGGTCAGGGTGGTGATGAACACACACACCTGCAAGTTGGTTAATATGGCAGTAAAGATGCACTAAAAAAATGTAAATTTGGCTCTCCTCGGCTGACTTGATAAAGTCTGGGGGAGGATAAAGGAAACAGCAGATAAAAAAAATCAAAAGCTAGATTTATGCTGCTAAAATTTCAGCAAGTTGACAAGAAATATCTTGAGAACATACAAAGTCTGAAAGTACTGGCATTTAAGCCCAAACTCCAAAAATTATTGTCGTAGCCTCTGGTGCTTTCCAGCACGCTTACACGCTACTCTAGTTAGACTGCAATCCCTTCTCTGGTTATTAGTTTACATTCTTTATTAATAAGTGTTGAACTTTGATCTCTGAATATCAAATCAGATGTAATTTTTCTTGCTCCCAGTTTATCAAGCAATCCAGAGGATGCCACTTCACACCTTCATTATACCCTGCTCTCTTTGTAGAAAAATTCTTCCTTATATCTAGTCTAAATCTACCCTCTTTGAGTTTAAAACTATTATCCCTCATCACTACAGGCTCTATTAAAATGTCTGTCCCCATCTTTTTTATAAGCCCCTTTTAGGTAGTAGAAAGGCCACAATAAAGTCTCCCCAGAGCCTTCTGTCCCCCAGGATGAACCCCAACTGTCTCAGTCTGTCCCCATAGCAGAGGTGCCTCAGTCCTCTCATTATCTTTGTGGCTTCCTCTAGAAGCCACAAACAGGTGGCTCAAACAGGTTCATATTCCTCTTTTGCTGGAGACCCCCACAACTGGGTCCCAGAGCTGGATGCAGCACTTCAGGTGGAGCCTCACAAGAGTGGAGGGGCAGAATCCCCTCCCTCACCCTGCTGGCCACACTCCTTTGGATGAAGCCCAGGGCAATGATGACTTTCCTGGGCTGTGAGAGCACACTGTTAGGTTATATCCACCTTTTCATCCACCCCAAGTCCTTCTCCTCAGGCCTGATCTCAATCCCTCATCCCCAAGGCTATATGGATACTGAGGGTTCCTCTAACTCAGGTGCAGCACCTTTCAGATAAAGTAACCAAGGCATAAAGAAGGAAAGTGATGGACCCACAGGTAAATGTGAACTCTGAGACAGGCACATGAACTCCTTGATGCCCCAATATGCATCTTGTGTGCTGCAGGTAAGATGGAAACATCAGGTGCTTACAGATTGGTGGTGGAGGAAAAAACCCAGAGATAATAGGAATAGTGACAGTCAGAAGCCTTCCTGGAGTTATTTAAAACTGTCAAACCAGGATAATGGAGTGCATTAAAAAATGGTGAAGAGAGAGAAAAAAATATCCTGTTCTGAAAAGCAGAGTCTCCATGCAGTCATTCCTATGAAAAAGGATGGAAAACCCCCTGGGACATTTACATCTTGACTGAAATATTTCTCAGGCAACATGCTGCCAAGGAACAGTCTTGCACACGTGGGCCAGGGATAAGCACTGCATAGTATAAACAAACAGATCTTAGGCTAACCCAGAATGGGAATGCTGGGAACATTTTGGGTTTCATCTCCCACCCAGTTGAGACCCCAGCCAAACCACCACCCATGCACACAAAAGCATGCAGGTTCCAGGTTATGAATGTATAATTCATACATAATGGATATATAAGGCGGTTTGGATTCCCAGGCCCTAAGAGCTGTAATACAGACTCTCAGCTCTAAAAAACACTTGTGAAGCAAACTACTTACGACAGTCTCCCTAAAATGTAGTTTAATTATTTCTGACAGGAAACCAGGAGCCAGGAACTCCCAAAACTAAATCTTCCATTTAGCTGCCAGTTTAAAGATAGGTGGGTACTCTACAATTCAAATAGCCTTGCAACACACAACATGTCCATGTCCTTTACAACACAGCCCTCTTAAATGTTCACAGGTTTCTAATGGGTGATTAAATAGTCAGAGTAGCTTTTACTTTTCTGGTGGCACTCAAAGAAATGATCAAAATGGATTTCAGATTAAGCTTCCACTTAAGTACATGTCTTTTTGAACAGAATAAGACAGCTAAGGCTGTTCTACAGAAAAAGGCAGGTGAATCATTTCTTTGTCATTCAGTCCCAGAGACAGAATTTGTCACCTCTGTTCTTATTACAAGCTGCATTTTTTTTTTGCTACATTTCCCAGTTCTGTTGTTAAAATTAGAGGACATGATTAGCTACCATCTGAGCTGCATGAGCAAATGAGAAGGAAAGCTTTTAATTCTCCTATTACAGTATTCACAGACTGGCCAGCTGCACTATATTGCTCCTGCCTATTTAAGCTTAGAACGCTCTGCCTGTGCATAGAAGACCTGCCTGTTAAATATTTTCACACCAGCTGTTCCCAAAAGGTGACTAAATATTTCCTTTCATCTTTAATCTTATCCAGTGTTTGTATGAAGAGCTTAGCCACTCCTTATCCTTTCCTAGAGGTGCACTGTGTTTTACCTCATCTCACAGGGCAGCTCTCAAAGATGTTTGTAGTGCCTTGAGGAGAGGGGATCCTATGAGTAAATCTGTTGCCCAAATTCTAAGAGCAAATATGAGGCTTAATGTCCTGAAACAGTATAATCAAGCCAAACCTCTCTGTGAGAAACACCTGGACTTTGAATATTACCTTGTATTTTTCTCCCTGATGTTTGTACTTACCACAGGGCACTGATGGATGGTAACTGATTAATGTATGCAGACTTTTTTTCTACGGAATCAAGTTCATATCAATGTTCCCATCTGGGGTTATTGTCTTGGAGTGATGTCTTTCATTGCCTGAATCTCACTTCATGTTATGTCAGTCTTACCTGAAGAACTGAACTAAGCCTAATTGTCCTCCGTGGGTCAAGAAAGGAGAGAGTTCCGGAGGATGGTTCACTTGAAGTCTCTTTCAGGGAAAATTTCTGGAGCAGACAGTGCTCAAGGCATTGTTGAGCTTGGGGAGGTTCATCCAGAGGTCTTAGGTTATCATAAACATTATTCTTAGGAAAGAATAATGATGTTCCAATAGGATTCCTATTTTTCATGCAAATAATCAAAAAAGAAATTACTCATCTTCAATTCCAGTACCTGCTCATCCCCACCAGGAAACAGCCCATTCTTGGGCTCAGAGCAACCTGGTCTAACAGAAGGTGTCTCTGTCCATGGCAGGGGGGTGGGAACTAACTGACCTTGAAAGTCCCTTTCAACTCAAACCACTTTGTGATTTTGTGAGCCCAGACTCAGCTGCCTGCTGGATAGTTTTTGGACAATCTTTTATTTTCTCATTATCTCCTCACGATTGGAGGAGGGACTACCCTATGGTCTGTTAAAACTCCTCAGAATTCCTGAAGGCTGTCTTAAAAATCCTAATCCACCTCGAATCCTACTCAAAATCGTGACAGTGGCTGCTGACATGCCTTAACTTTTCCACAGTGTGTTGACGAAAACTGTAATGTAATTTTATTCTGTCTCCATCAGCATGTCTCTCTCTGTTGTTTAGGAATCTCAACTATCTGAGGCCAAGATTATCCTTTTTGTTCTGCATTTGCACTGTGCCAGGTATAATGAGGTCACAGTCCATTAACAGTACTTCAGAAGTTAGAATACTAAAGCAATTACTCATACTAATAAAAAACTTGTACCTGCTTCTCTGTTTCTTTTTTTTTTTGCATATCTTGCTAAAAGCTGACATAAATCTGTCCCCTTAAGAACAAAAAGTCTGCTATGTTGCCTTTGATATTTCAGAAGAAAAGTGGGAAAAGAAACCTATCAAACACTAACCCACCAGTGCTGTGCTTTCTTTGTTCATGGCCCTTTTTAATTGATGGAACAGACACAAGAGCCTCCAACACAGGAAATGGCATCATTCAGAATTTCATATTATTTTCCCATTACATTAAAGATTGGAGTTGGGAAAGGGATAATTATGTTAATTTGTGCTTCATTTCTAGAAAATCCATTTTTACATGTTTACCCCTATCCCCCACATATCCTCAAATTGGCTTGACAACAGTTTAAAGCTTTCCAGCTTAGAGAAGAGCAATGCAGATGAAAATTTTTCTTTAGCATTTATGTGATGCAGAATCAGAGACTTAGCTGCTTCTGACCTGTCTGCTAAATCCTTTAATAAATATGGATTTAATGCTAAAATATAAGATCAGGTAAAATTGCTCAGAGCTTCCTGAAAACTGGGTCAGTTCCACTGACCTTCAAATTATTAATAGAAAATTTCATAATTAAAAATCTGCCTTAACTGGGATTTTCCCATTTCAAGCTGGCTCATTTGAGGCCATTTCCATCATTAGACAGATTTTTTTTTCCAGAAAAGCACAGGAGAGGCACTTTGCAGAGCTAAAAGACTGAGTTTGGTGAGGCGCTAAGCCTTGTTTTCATAACCTGCTTTAGAAGGTAATTTATGGAGAATATCTGGGAAAAGCAAGAAATACAAAGATATAGATGAAAAAAACAGAAGGTGCATGATCAGCATGATTTAGATAGCAGTGAAGTGCTAAAGACATTCTTCATAACGAAACACATTTTGCAGTTTAATGAAACTCTCATTCCTGTGATTTGATAACTCTGTAGTGACATGAACTCCTATGCTGTTACTGAAGAAGACATAAAGCACATTAGCTTTTAAAACCATTCTTTGTACAAATGTTATAAGGAAAGGATCAAACTAGGGAGCAAGAAAAAACCTGAAAGAAGAGGTGTGGATTTTCTGTCACTGCCAGTAGCAGATCTGTAGCATGAAATCCTCTGAAAACCATCCTGGTTCAGTTGCAAACAGGGAATGATTGTTTAAGTTCTGTCCATGCCATTCATTGAGGGGTGTATTTTTACCTTCAGAGATCATGTCCTGAAAACAACGTCTGCATAATTTAATGCCTTTAAACAAATAATCTGTTTATCTATTTTTAAAGCATACATCAAATATGTAAATATTACTAATGTAGAAATAATAATAATAATTTATGTCTATAAATATAAGACCTGTCCTTTTATGAGTGTAATTAAACTTTAGGTACTGAGATGACTCTCCGCTCCACTCAAGGGCCTCAATGTGTTTGACACAGCTCAGTAAAATGAACATAACTGAAAGGTAACAGCTATTTATTTTCTTTCCACGGATGAGGAAATCAAGATTAAAGGATGTTCTCTAGAGACTGAAAATTAATCCATCAGCTTTGCTATTACACTTCATCAGGAAGAACTCTGACCTTCAGCAATGGCTTTGAAATGTGACTTGGACACCTGAAATTTCACCTCCTGAACACAAAGCCCTGAGGAGCATCTTGGAATGCCTGCATTGGGGAATACATATCCTGCATTACAGGGTGACCCTAACCAGGACAGTTGGCCTGAATGCTGGTTCTTGCCAACTCTGCAGGAGGACTAAGTAGAGGTCTTCAATACATGTGTAGGAGGGATAACTCTGCAAGTCTGCAATTGCAGGAAAGATTGGGTATGCACAAAGGAGGTATAAAACACATTCAGAACAGGAGCTTTCACTCTAAGTGGTTGAGCTGTATCTTGGAGAAGGGTTGGTAGAAATCCCTAATAAAAGAAAGGACCCATCTCTGGCCCTCAACTAGACACAAAAGATTAACCCCACTTCACTGTTTTTCCCTGTTTACTCCTGGTATTTAGTTCTTTGCTGGCATAAACAGCTTTGTGTTTAAATGAAAGGCTTCTGCAAATCCCCTTCTAGATCTCATTTCTCTCTGGAGATCCAAATCAGGAACTGGGGCGCTTCTGAGATGCCTAATTTGGAGATGAATAAATAGTCCACAGAGCAGCTCTTCACCTGGTGAGGGGCAGATCCAGAAGATGTGTCCAGAACTGTTCTGGAACCCATCCTCCATCTCCAAAATGAGTAATGAAGGAGTTTGGTATAGTAATATACTTAAACAGATGTATGTCTGTCCTCCCAGACTGACCCTCTAACTCTGTAAGCATACAGAATTGAGCACAATGGGATTCTTGGGAATTCTTGCCAGAAGCAGTAACAGTGAGAACAGAAGCACAATGTACACTATTTGCTGCACAACATACACTGGTACAGCCGGGACATCTTTTGAAAAAGTATCTCACTTGGAAGTGCAATTTCAGCTTGCTTCATATTTGCATAAAGATCTTCCAGTTCCTGGAAAGTTGTGATTTTGTGTGCTGAAATTCCATTAAACTGCTGTGGTGCTTTTTATCAGCTTCTTGTTTCTACAGTATTTATACTCTACTTTCATCCCTGCTTTAAATGCTAAGGACTGACCACCACGTTGTGTCTAAAGCATGTCCTCTATGGCTGTGATTTACTTCTGTGCTCGTGTCAAACTTCCATTTATTTATTATTACAAAATCTCCTTTAAACTGTCTCTTGTTGAATAGCAGGATGGGAAATGCCAGGTATTGTCAGGCTTCAGTCTTGGAGCAAAGATTTATTGAAAAAAAATAAACATCCCAAAGTGTAGGATTTTATTTTTCTCTTTGATGCTTAATTGAATCTCTATGCTTTCTGGGATGTGTTAAAGCTTCCCAGAAAAGAAACAATTCCTAATACATTAAATGAAGTTCCTGTGAAGGATTCTTCTCTGGGCAAGTTTTAATTTCCTTTCTGTCCATTAGGACGAGATAATTTGACAGCAAAAAAGCTCATGCTTAAGCTCATGCTGTTTCGCGCATGCTTAAAAAGAACAGATCTCTTTTTGAATTTTTTACATTTTGGGTTTTTTCTAAAATAAATTCAACAGATTGTTTACAAATATGTGTGCTGAAGTGATCACAAGCTAGATTTGCTTGCGATTCCCTTACTCAGAGGTCAGTCCCAATATGGATTCCTTTTTCTTCGCACAACATTTTGCCAAAGAACATAGAAATTTTATTGTTATTCATCTTCTTCAAAAGGAGACACAGAACACATATGAAACATGCAGTGCTGACATATCCAGAAGTTAGATGTGTGTCTATCCACACAAATGGGTTGCAGCAGTAGCTGTTTCAGAAGGTTTTTGTTTGCTATGCTGTCCATATGCCTCAAAACTGATCTGAAAGTATCACCTTTACTGAAAAGCAGCAGAGCTCTCTCCAAAGAGCTCTCTAACTTTTGTCTGTCAACATCATTAGAAAGTGCTCTTTAGTGCAAACTGTGATGATAGTTTTTAGAGTATGAACATCTTGTAATTTGGAAGGGGCAGAGAGAATATACTAATTCCAGTGCATCCACTTCAGACAGCTTATTCAATCATGGATTTCTGGCCTTTAGTAGACACCAATCCACTATGCAACAATCACTGGTCTTATATTGTCTTTTTCTTGCTTGGTTTTGATCTTACCCTGTTTTACGGACTCACAGACTATTTTCCTTATTATCTAACCTTCAACATTCTAATGTAGAATGATACATAGAATCACAGAATGGTTTGGGCTGGAAGGGACATTAAAGACCAGCTCTTCAACCCTCCCCTCCCACTGCCATAGGGAGGGGACACCTTCCAACAGAACAGGTTGCTCAAAGCTCCATCCAACGTGGCCTTGAACACCGTCAGGGATGAGGCACCCACAGGTTCTCTGGGCAACCTAGTTCAATGTCTCAAATATGATTTGATGAAGCTGAAAACATCCAATAAACCTTTCCAGAAACTCTGATTGTGATGCTGTCCAATTGGGTTGGAGTGCAAGGTCACAGTCACAGGAGGTATTTACCAACAACAGCATGGAACTGACTGAATGCGAGTGGAGAAGCCATGACACAGAACCTACAACCATCCTTGCTGAGCTATGAGTGGCTTTATCCAGCATAATCAAGGTAGATCATGGCAGAGAATGGCTCCACACAAGTATCCACCCTGCTGATATTGCAGCCGTATTCTGGTTAAAAGTAGGAATAGCAGCAGCAGAAGTCTAGATTCAAAAATTAAAAGATTCCTCCTTTCAAAAGCAAAGTCAGGGAAGAAGCCAAAATTTGGTCATCTGATACAAGTGATAAGTTCTCAGTGATACAAGCAAACATGCTCATTGCTCAGTCATCCTCAAAACATGATATTTTAACAGTACTCTGTTTTAAACATGGAAACTAATATCTTGTGGTGGTGTGAAATTTTTCAGACTAGTCACATTAACATGAGCTCCACTGACTCGAGTACAAGATTGCTGTTTTGAGTCAGAAAAGTCTGCAACACAAAGCATAATTGATCAAAACAAAAAGAACTTTTGAGCTCATGGTGTGAGTGCTGAGGTCACACTTGGAGAGAGGGAAGAATGCTGAACTGAAACTGACATGCTGGGAATTAGTTCTAATCATTGTAGAAAACGAATAGAGGATGGAATAGTCTTCCCACTGTCCTTTGTAGGGGTCCATAAATTTTCACTGATTACTGTTGATACAAGAGAGAAGCTTTGCTCATCACAGAATGCCTAAGGTCAATGAGAACCAGGGACTGCTTGTTACATGACTGGACACACACTATTCTCAGCCTGAGACATGACCTAATCAGAGCAAAAGCTTTGTGATCTAATGGTCAAAGACAGACTGATGATATCATTGCTTCCACTGGTTTTGGCCAAGTCTGAAATGACAGCTAGAACACAAGTTTTCAGTTCCTTCAATCTTCCCTTTGTCATTGTGTCTGACCAAGACTGCATGGACTGCTGCAGAGAAGTGGTTAAAAGTAAGATTCTACCTCAGAGCTGACAGAAGTTTGATGCATTTCTGGTTGGCTAGGGAAATGTCCTAAAACAATTTCTCAGCTATCATATTTGAAGTAGGAATCCATATTTGAAAGGCAAGTTGTATTTTCTATTTTAGTGGGAGTTCTCTCTCTCCCTTTATTATGTCCCTTTCATCTGCTGAGCACAAAGATACTTTGACTTTTGAAGAACTGGACTCACCACAAAAATAACTGCAGCCCATTTCAACTATTATCTTTTTTTCCACCACATCAGGGTCTCCTTACACACATTTTTAATAAACAAAAGGAAAGGGAGTAAAAGGATATTCAAATGAAAGCCTCCCTGAATACTTTTATTTCAAAGGTTTGGGCAGATTTTAGTCTTTTATTGCATTTTTAATAAAAAGCTTAGAAGACTTTAGAGGCTAAGTTCATCTTGGCAATGGGTAGGCTAAAATCTGCACTCACAAACTCAACTACATTAAAAAATCATGTTTTTCACAACGATAGCTCTTATTAACACTGTTGATTCTCTAGAATCACTAATTTCTTCACAATCCACAAAGCAGATATCTGCCAGGCAGAGCCTATGAGAGCCTTGTGTGTGCACTGGGCTGTATAAACTTTTCCCTTAGAGAGGAAAGTTGCTTGTCTCCATACAAAATGGGGAAAATCACAAGTTCAGAAATCAGCATGTTATGCTTCTGCAAGGCAGAGGATGAAATTCCTGCTGCTACAAAACATTTCCTGGCTTTCAATGACCATTAAAGAACCAAAGTAAGGCTTCCAGGGATGAGTCTGCAATTTAGGTATTGAGCCAGAACCGATTTTGATGGTATCTTCTGAAGATCAACTTTGAAGACACTGTGCTACCAAAGTTTCAACTACCCCAGACGAATGTTTCTCACAGCTCTGCCAGGGTAGTGAGAGGAACAAGTTACAAGCTGAAGGAAGAGCATTCAAGGTGGCCTTTGATTACATAGCTGTGCCTGGTGAGTTTTTCTGAAGTGATGAAGATGCTTATTAATTTCAGGTGTGGCATCCTGAGATTTAGTTCTCCTGTTCTTCCTTGTGTGTTTTAAAGCTAAGAAAAAGACAAATCAGCAACTTCTCAGGCATTAAAAGGAGACTTCGTCTGTCATATGGTACAAGCCTGTATCATGTTAGAGCTGATGTTATAGCTATCTTTTACAGAGACATTTTTACCTCTGAAGAAAATGACTGTTTAAAGCAAAACTTATATGAACGTTTCCTAAGGATAGATTTTTATCTTGGTGGCCTTGGGCATGGCACAAAATTAACATGAGATTTTGTTTTCAAAAGTTGACACCAGTAAGCCCAAGGAAATCAAATTTTATCACACATGTTGTGTTAGTCCCCGTGCTGTTAGAACAATAGGAAATTACATTGTCTCATAAAATGTATGAGAACTGCTTCTGTGACCATGTGAGTGCGTGCATGTGTGCAATAGTCTCCTGCACAACTGGTGAAAAAAAGACATTTCAATGTAAAAGTGAATTTACTCAGCTTAACTCTAAAAAAAGTTCATTCTTCATGGTCTCTTTATCTATTAATTGGAATAGGGAAAAGATGCCTGTTTCAATGAACTGTACCAACTTTGTGGAGGGGAACTCTGTTGCATGCCACCTGAAAGACTTTCACCATTGTTAATTTATACAACTAAACTGATATTAAAAAATCAGTCATCAACATTAACTGATACAGGGTCTTAAATCTAATCATTGTTTGTGAATAGCCTTCAATTGATCCATACTCCTTCAGAGTAAATAGGAGCTTTTCCATTGACTTCAACTCACTGTGCAATAATTTATAAAAATATGGCTTCCTTGCAACCAGAGACATGGATTCACATACCATGCTAGTTTTATTTTATTCAACTTCTCAACCTACTAAAAGTAAGTAAAGTCATGGAAGGTGGGTAAATACCTGGTCTTCTACCCTGTGGCTATTTCCCCACTGTGCTTGAAGGTCAGATTTATCTAGGAATACTTGCCATACACTCCACAATCCTGTAGCAAAGCTTGATAACTTGCATTTGCTTAAGGCAAATTTTTAATGCCTAAATATTTTTGTGATCTGTAGACCTTCATTAAAAAGTATGTTAGTAAGCCACTGGGAAGCAGCATTTCATCCCTGCCACAGTGGGGACAAAAGGGAAGTCATAAAGTCAAATGCCATGTGCTAAGAAAACCATGTTAGCAGCAGAAGTGATGACAGGACCTATAATACAACCAAAGTACTAGATTTCATGAGATATGGTCATGCAAGCTCAGCCTTAGTCTCTGGCCAGGCATGCTCTCTCAGTCTTTTCAAAATGTGATGTAAAATATCTTAACTTCTTACTTTGTTACTGAACCCCAGCTTCCAGTTTATAAGTCTTATCGTTAAACGTACAGCTCATGATTTTATGTCTCCACTGGCAATTTAGGACTACCACATACGAAGTCCTATTTCTATTACTGCTCATCTCCAGTGTATTTTTAAGGGTCTGAAGTACTGCCTGGATGTCAACGGTGCATAAACTGCATGAGTCATTATGAATGAGTGATGGAGAAGGAATTCTTATCTGCATGCAGGTCAATCTACAACCACTGTCAACTGCCCAGAAAAAGTCAGTACACTTAAGACACAGACAACATAATTTCTATTGCTGCTTTGTATATTCAACTTTGCAATGATTGAATGAATATTGTGCATATGAAGATGTCAACTACCAAAGACCAAACAGTGTGAAAATCGCTGATTTAAATTTGAGGAGAGTGAAGGAATCATTAATTCCTTAAATAATGATTTTGCATCCAAGCCTAATACTGTTTTGATGGGCCTGAGATTATACTGATGCATCAGTGAGATCCCTCTGGTAAATGGTGCATTCCTCCAATGCAGATGACATGACTCACCTATTCATTTTACTACAGTCAGCAAACATGTCTTATGGTATGTGGTGTGCTGCCTCTTGATTAGCCAGAAATAGCTGGCCCATTTAGATAGGTCAGGAGTGAGACTATTTCACATAGTAAGCTCTGTTTCACACTGCAGCACAGGCCATTTTCTTCTTCCCACTACACTCAGACAATAAGAGGTTCAGAGACCTGTCCCATAATGGTTTCATTAGTTGCTAGATAGGGCTCATAAGAGGTGAAGGTAGATAGCTCCCCAAAAGCCTGGGATATAGAGGACCTGTGATAGCAGACTGGAGGAATGGGTTTAGGATCAGTGGGTCCTTAACTGCCTTTCTTGTACCAAGCATTGCCTTGGACTTTTTAGCTGAACTGGGTTATAATGGACTTTTTTGAATTTGCTTGTGCAACAGTACTAAGATGCAAAAGAGAAGTGATTTAATTAACCCATAGAGAAATCAAAATACCACTTTTATTGCTCAGTACAAGTTATCTCTGGAATTATTTCTGTACCTTTCTCTAAGATACTCTTTCTAGTCTTTGGGATTTGGCTAAAAAAACAGAGTATATTGAGGGAAGTGATCCTACAAAACACTCTTGCATGAAAGGGTGGAATATGTTTGAGAAGCATTTTTCCTGAGTGACAATTCTGAGATAGTGTAGCAGCAACCCTGTCTCAGCATATTTTGGCAGTGGGCAGACACAGAAAGTAAAAAAAAAAACAAACCCCAAAACATATAAGTACTTCTTCCTACATTGCAGTTCAGAATGGAAATCTCTCACAAGAGATTGAACTGGCACAGCTTGTCTATGAAGGCTAAGTGAAATGAAAAAAAGATAATATAAACAGGAAACAGACATCTCTGTAATATTATTGTTTTGTGAAAAGTGAGGGTTTTACCCAGTAATATGTTCTCTAAGATTCCCGCTAAAGGCAGGTAAAATCTACCTACTTAGCTGAAAGATGCAGTCTAAGGTTCAAAGAGGCTCTAGTTTTACTTTCCACATATGACAATCCACAGACTTCAGCTACTGCTCCCATACTACCTGATAACCTAAATGAATACAGCACTGTACAGCACTGTAGATAGGCAGTATTCTTAACTTCAAGGTGGTAAGAGCTGGAAAATCCACTGCTCCTGCTCGTATTCTGGGTTTTCAGATAATTATGCTGCTTCCAGGGTATGCCTCCCCATGTGGTTTATGAAAGGGGCCGTCTGGCACAATCCCACATGGGCCCAGTTCTACAGATTTCACTGGGGCTGAATACAGTCCTAACTGCTTTGCTGAGCTGAGGGTGATTTCTGCAATTACTTAGTTCTTTCCCTTAGTAATTATTCTCTTCTGTTTGGTCCTGTTTTGTAGGACAATAAAAATCTGTCCCTTTTAGAGCCTTCTACAGAACCTCAACCCCAGTGGGCTGGGCAGTGTGTTATTATATGCAATAGCATGCCTGCTCACTCTATTTTAATGATGCAAGGAAAGTACCACATATCCTGTGAGTAAATCTGTTTTTCAAATCAAGTCATCAATTCAGTGGAAAGGTTTGGGCTAGAAATGGAAGTTTACAAATCACCTTAGCTGTGATTTTAGCTGTGAGGCACAATAACCTGAATGTTACAAGCATCTCAGTGAGGAAAAAGGTCTTGGAATGATGCTCAAGTTTGTCTCAAATAACTTCATGCTGCCAAAGAAAGTTGCACTAGATGGATTTATAAAAGCAGTATAAGGAAAGCTTATAAATCATCTGTACGTGACCCTGCAGGTTAACAATGGGAAAGTGAATTCTGTTTGCACACAGAAATAAACATTTTTCCAAATCCATCCCTGCAATCCCCAAACCTCTATACAAACACAGAACAATGACTCAATTATGAACTATGCTACAAACTACAAATACATGACTACCTAAAACCGCTTATGATGGTTTTAAAAATAAACCCACAGAGTATGGGATTGAGGATGTTAACATAGGGAAAGGAAAACCCTGGCACCAAATTTATCTTCCCTTCAACCCGTGATAGCTTCCCTATCTACATCTGCAAAACTTTTGATCAACCTAGTTTCAGCCCCAGGCAAGTAGAGTAGGCCTCCTCTTCTGATTACTCTTTAGTCCAGTCAATTTTACTTTTTTGACAAGCTTCTAACATCCAGACTAAATGATGACTGTCAAAAGGGTTTTCTTATGTTCTTAGCGCCAGTTTATTCAGTTTGTCTCATCCTTGGAAATTACTCTCTTAAAATACTTGCAAACAGTTAACCTGATTTTCTTTACTCATGATAGCAATTCCTCAGTGAAAATGTTGTTTACATAATTTTTCTACTATATCTATTCTCCTAATAGCTTTTTTGGTGGGGTTGCTTTGCTGAAAATTCCTTTAATTTCACTGCCGATACTGAGATGCCCTGGATTTCTGGCCTAGTTCCACTCCAGTTGTGTAAGGTATAGAAACTGTTACTGCTGGGGTCTCTTTTTTTTTGTTAGCATACAATACAAGACAAAAACCCAAAGAGGACTGATGCTCCATAGGTTCTGACTATTTAATGCATTCCACTATTTCTCAGTGTGGCCTCTAAGTGCTAACTGCATTTGGAAGAAAAGGGTCTCAACAGATTTTCTTTAGCCTTCAATTCACATATATGATGCAAACTTAGAGCAAGATGGCCATTCAGAGGAGGAATGAAGGTCGCTGCTCCAAACCTCTACACAAAACTGTCCATAAAAATGTGCCTTCTTGGTAGCTGCTTGTACTAATAAATACTTTTACTCAGTAAACTTATTTTTAGTTGGTAGAAGACAGACTTTTAATGTGAACCTCATGAGTCACTCATCCTCCTCTAGCCTAGAAAAGCACAAGCTTTGAATTCAGAAGGGAAAGGAGATCTGACAGATTACCATATCTTCCTTTTGTTTACAGCCACTAAAGATTATTTAGTCACCTCCTAAAAATCAAAACAGACCCTTTAGTGGCTACTGGGGTTCATCAAGAACTATCACCAGAACAAGAAGTTATATGCAGACCATCAATTACATTTACAGTCATATAATGAACAATAGCAAGCCGAGGTGGCTTTAATGGAGTTATTTATGATATTACTCTATGCTCAGCAATGGTAGCAGATTATTTTTGTAGTTGAGCTATGGAATTTCTCCTTCTGCTTATGCCCTACATATGCCTGACTGGAACATATGTATCACTTTTTTTGCAGGTCTGAGTATTTCACAAGGTTTAACGAAAGACCAACAGCAAGTCAGCGCTGACGTTACCGATTGAGCAGTCGTGGCCAGTCCAGTTGGGATCACAGCTGCAGAGTCCCGTATCCGGGAGGAAGGTCCCATGACCAGAGCACTGATCTAGACAAGTGGCTCTTGGGGTCTCACAATTTGTTCCTCCCCAGCCAACCGAACAGTGACATTCTCCTCGGACGCACACGCCTCGTCCTGAGCAGGTAGGATCCATGCAGTCAACTGTGAGAAGGAAGAGGAGGCAGACAGAGAAAGCAAACGGGAATTTCAGGAAAAAAGCTATCAGACTGCTGTCTACACAAACATATTTACACAGTATCTCAAGGTTTCAACCAAAAAGCCCTGCTGTGAACAAAACAGATGCTTCATGCAAGAAGTCAGTGGCCCTAAAAGGCAGCGAGACCTAAAACACCTACGTGAAAAACAGAAAAAAATCTAGTGATGAAATCCATTTTTTATGCAGGTCTGCACTAATAAGTGATCTTTCTGGTAGGAACAGACTAATATCAATTAAGAAAAGAATAATACTCTATCATACACATAGTGTGTCTTCATTTATTCTATTAGAATAACCTAAATTACTATTACTAATTAATTTGAAGCTGAGCCCTAGTTTTCTGAGAGAGAATTTTGCATAAAGGTTCAGCAGAAGCTGACATTCTTATTCAGCAAAATACATGCTTAAATTGAAGAATGTGCTTAAATCTATACAGGCTTCATGGAGATTTTAAGAAATTTCACATTGAAATATATCCATAGATGTTTTTTCTGGAATAAGGATTAAAACAAAATCATGCGCTTTTTTATAGTGGTGTTCTTCTGGTTTTATTTCTGATCAATCAACACTCTTTTTTAAATGTTTGAGATTTACTTTCCCCCACAAAGAGGAATTTTCCTAACAAGATCGGAGACCATTAATTTAGTTAGGGGTATAGCCACATACACCAAAAGACCAAATGTACTTCCTCCCTGATTCCTCAGTTTTGTTTTGTAGGCAACTGTCAGCTGCTCTGCCCACAGGGGAATTTCACCCAGAAATCGAAAAATATGAAATGCACCAGACACCCTCCCAGAAAAACTGACTGGAGGAGTCGATTGTCTATTTATAGATAAAAGCTGATAGGACAGCCTAGAGAAATTCTTCCTGTCTTTTGAAACGGTGTGTGGCAGTTCCCTGGGGATTGGTGACAAGTGTCAGTCTGGGTAAGAAGCACAGGAAAACTGTCCAGCTTCTGGCTCTGATACAGCAGAGCAGAACATGGCCACCGCACACACAGCAGGTTTGTGGTTCAGTTTTTACCCCTGGAATAGCTAGTACGAATTCCACTGACCTGTTTAAGATCCAGAAACCTTAAAAGGAAACACAACAGCTGCTCTGATAATTCCCTGGATTCTCAAACCCTTCTCAGTCTGACAAGTAATGGCTCAGTTATTACTATCCCAAGGCATGAGAGAGAATTTTCTTTTTTGCTTGATTCCTGGAGCTCTGCTCGTAGCTGGAACAATCCTCAAAAATTTTAAGAGGCTGGAAAGGATGAGTCCATAAATCTCCTTCACTGTTAGCAAGCTGGGAGCGAGGGTGCCAATTTTAGCATGAGACCCTTGAAGCCCTGGCCCTGTTCTTTCTCAACAGTAATAAGTATGAAAAGGACCAAGGGATGGAGTAGCAGCCTCGTCCGTTCTCAGCAGATGGTTTGAACATAGAGAACAAAGATCACAGGCTAACTGACAAGAGGCTACCTCCAGGCAATTAATCATCCCCTCTGAAGGTCAATTGGGAAAAAGGTGAGTTTTACAGGGGCCTCCATCACAGGAGGCAGACAATCTGCTATCTCAGCTCTAACACAGACGATTATAGGAGGGGAATGTGCATGTCAGAACCCCCCATTTATCATAATCCCAAGGCCATTTTTCATGTTGAAATGAGCCCTTTCAGAAAATGTCACACACAATGGCTACTTTAATCTCAGCCTCACTAGCTCTATCTCTTTAGGCTTTCTGCACCATCGGAAGGGCCCTGGGACAGGATTACAGGCTTCTGCTTTCTTCTTAATCAATTGCTTAGAGGATTTGGAGTACAATGGTATATTTTTAGGGAGTTCTGCTTGACAAATTTAGCTGCTCAGCTCTGGGAGAAGCAGAGATGGGGAACTGGGCATGAGGGCAGAGCAGACAAGATCTAGTATACCTGGAAAAGAAAAAAAAAAAAGCATATGTCTGTGTTGTTGGTTGGGAAATGTCCCAAACGGTCAAATTCTTGGTTGGAAAATGCCCTGTTTATAGTTTAGCCTTGTGCAGAATCTTTGCCAGGAAGATAAATCATGCAGCAAGCAAGGTTAGTGCCTCTTCTACACTTTTCCCCAATATGCTTCATGCTTCATTGGTCACACAAGTTCTTAGGCTTATTCGGTGACCGAAGAGTAACTTCTCATATTTCACTTCTTAAATTTGCTCCCCTCCCTGCAATGTCTCGCTGGCTTAGGCCATGTCTTATAAAATATGGGCCAATAAACTGAGGAAGGAGAAAAGAAAAACTTGCGTAGGATTGTTGGCTGATGTTTTATAAACATTGCTGAACTTCTATGGGGGAAAAAGAAAAGACAGAAGAAACTCTGGAATGAAAACCCATTATAAACATGGACCAAGCAGTGAAGCTACAAGAACTGAGAAATAATAAAAAGTAATCAATACCAGATGGGCCTTCTTAGACGAGAAATTAAAGAGTAAAAGCAATTTAAAAAATAGTATAAATCAACTTTTTTACTAAATCTAAATATGTGTATATATATTCTCAAGATTTCCCACATGGCATATTTCTGAGTTGCTTCCCCCCCATACAACATAATACAAATTATGCCTTGAATATCAAAAACATGCATGCTTGGAAAAATACTAAACAGCCCGTAAGAAAAACCACATTCTCTTTGTTCTTCCTCCTTTTTCAAGTTTTGACCTAGTGGGACTGACACTGTCCCCTGCTACAGTGATAACATAAAATAACTGAGCAATGCCTGGCTTTTCTGCTTTAAACGTGACCAGGGAAATAAAGGTTCCTGTTAGAAAGAGGGCAAATCCCACTCTGATTTACGCACATTAAACACTTCTGGCTGGAGGCAAAATCATGGATCTTTTCATTTCTGTTTATCCAGTAAAGATATGATCTAGTAAATAGGAGGTCTACAGAGGTGCTTTAAAGATACTTCAGTAGTCACAATCTTTGGGTTTTGCATGCCCCACAGCTTCAATGAATTGTGCTTTAAGCCAAAATGAGGCTTTCTCAAGAGATGCCTTATTGTTATAAAAGCTGATACTGTCTTCATCGCTAACATTTACTGAAGCCACGCTCATCAGAGATGTCCCACTCCAATATGCTTAACACATCAAAAGAATTGCTAGATTAGATGCCATTTGAATGTCTGAATCCAGTTCAGCCTTTTTTCATTGCCTGTAAAATAAAGCCATTTTAGATAAACGTTTATCCTGCATACATGAAGACAACCATAAATTAATACAAGCCGTTGCCATTCTTAAATGTATGAAATGACCTCTTTAATCTATCAAGTGGTGAAGAGGCCTTACATATGTACTTGGAGAAGTGCAATTTAAGAGTAATTGTTTATCAGGTCACAAGCATAGAATTCCAAGAATAGTTTTCAAAAGTTTTGAACATTATTCTTTAAATAATACACTTTTGGATATATTTTTATACTCTCTGAAGGAGAGAGTATAAAAACTGGCAAAACTGTCCACCTTTTCATTAGGAGTAAGAAGCAGTCACAGACTCAGGAAGATAAAGGTTTATGTTGGCAGGTGAGTTCCTACACAAAAAGATTAAAGATAAATACTAAAAGCCGCCATAAATCTAAATGTAAATGAGAAACGTTTGGGGGCTAATGTGAGAAAAAAGCTGTGGAAGATCCATTAAAATAATATCTGACTTTGAAGCAGAATTTAATTCAAGTCCTGAGCATTTCTAAGCTTTTAAAGCTGACAAGGATCAGGGACTTTATCTCACACACCACCATTTTGTGTATGTAAGCAACTGAAATTGCTTGGCATAACGCAACAGAGAAGAAATCACTGTAAAAGTAATTATACGTTTAGATGTGTAAATGGAAACGATGCTTTAATAAGAACATTTGAACATATGATTAGATGTTCCGGTCTTTCAACTAGATTCTTCTATCTGAAGCATTTGATGGCTTTTCATCCAATTATTGAACAAGCACGATAGCTAACGAGAAGTTATGACAACATATCATTTTTATGTTGTATCCATCTATTGTATCTCTAAGGTGCCTATTACTGTTCTGTTTAAGTGCCAGTCCGATTCCGAATTGCCTCCATCCATATAATTACAGAACTACAATCAAAGCAAAAGGCTAATTGAATGCATCTTGCAAATACCTTCTTCACAGCTTTCGCCTTTGTATCCTGGGTTGCAGATACAGGTGCCCATGATGCACGTGCCATGGTTATTGCAGGAGACATCAATACACTGGTTGGTCGGGACATCGCACTCCGCTCCCTTCCAGCCACTGTGGCACAAGCACCTTCCTTTCATGTACTGCCCATTTCCACTGCACAGCACTGGGCAGGACGCTATGGACACACAACAAAAATCCCATTAAGACAAATGGAAAATCACCTCAAAAAGGAGCACAAGAGCCCAGCATGTGATTTACATTCTTTATTCACAGTCTTCACTGGGGTATGTTGCTGTTTGTTTTGTGAAAAGCAAATCTTTTACATGGATGATACCAAGCTTGTTAACTGTATTCTCCTATGAGTGTTTAAAACAAACAAAAAAGTGCCCTTAAGTTAGACTATCTTCTTGCTTTGTGTCTCTGATACCTTTTATCACTAAACAAACTCAAGGTTTTCTTGTATTCTGATTTTACAACGTATTATGTCTTCTTTCAGCAGTATCACTGACCTTAGATTGCTTATCACTATACCTGACCTGCTCCCAGACTCCTTGACACTGCCTCTGCTGTGGACCTCAGTGGCACACAGATCGCTCCTGTTTTTTTCTGGGTTAACTCCCAGCTTTATGCACTTCAGATGCTTTGCTCAGAGCCCAGAATGACACACTGAGAATATTTCCCCGATTTAGCCCATGTCATAACATCAGCTACCAACTTTCTTCCCTGAAAGAGTTGTCAAGCACTGGAACAGTCTGCCCAGGGGAGTGACTCAGTCACCATCCCTTGTGGAATTTAAAACATGTGTGGATGTGGCATATAGGGATATGGCTTAGTGGTGGACTTGGCAGTGCTGGGTAAATAGCTGAACTTGATGAAAAGAGTTTTAGAGATCTTTTCCAACTTTAACAATTCTGTAGTTCTAACTGAATGTCCAACCCCCATTTTTGGTTATCACCTCTGCTGGTCAAAATTCATCACCAGCCACAATGCAAAACTGGCCACGACTGTTTCCAAGCTCCCTGTAATAAAAGCTGCGTAAATCTGTTCTCTGAAATCTGTATCATTTATAAAGAATTTTTAATCGTCCTTGTTTTTAATTGTCTTTGTCAGCAAAGTCAGATGACTCTCAAGGCTACAAACATACAGGATTTCTTCCCTGTGATAAAGGGAAGAAAATGAAGATGACAAGCTCAAGCTGTGGCATGATGGATCCCAGGATTAAGCATTTTCAAAGCTAAATTTGGAAACTGCCAGGCAGAGTTGGATGTGATGAACTGATGGATACAGAACAGGTTCCCCAAGGAAGAAGAGGGCATCAAGAACCAAAACGCAGACTCCATGACCACAGCTTTTTGTAATCACTGCTCTCCAAGCCTTCTCCAGTTCCTTTCAGATGATGCCTTCTCCTTATTCCATTCTCCACACCAGCCACATTATGTTCCTTTTGTCCTCCGCTCTGATTTTTCCAAGGAAGATGCTGATTTCAGTCCCTCAGAAACAACAGCCTTTTCCTGTTCACTCTACCTTGAAACTTCTTGCTTAAGTCCTGCTCTCATTCATTTCATTTCGCTGAAACTCAATTGCAAGGACATATATTCAACACAGACTGCTCTTGTCCACTGTTGCACATCAGCCTTAGGTGAGAGCAGCTGGCCTTCTCATCTGCCCCTCAGAAAGGCAATTTCATGCAGTACAAATGTGAAATGAATATTCCATTCTGCTGCTTAATTCAACTGCATTAGGCATGTGATGAATTCTCTTTTGCTTTGTTCCTGACTTTGATTATGTGTGGGAAGGGGTATTACATGGTTAAGGAAAGCTTTCCTCCCCTTCTCTTCCCACCTTTTCAGACAGTAATCTCACAAAGTGCATCATGAGTTGTTTCCACACGTCCTTGTAGTCAAGTCAGTTTGAGTGTTCCAGAGCTACAGCAGCTTCAATAAAATATAAAGCATTGCCAACTCTGACTGTTCAAGCAGTTTGACATGCAGTGAACTATATTTGCCTGGCCAAGATAAAAGAGGTTTAGGAAAGAAAGGAATTTGGCAACTGTTATTACTAAAGAGTGCTCTGTTCACTTGAAAGGACACTCATTGCAGTGGTGCATTGCAAGTGCATCATTGGCGAGATGGTATCTACCTATACAATATGAGACTTAAATTGTTAAGATACACCATGTTGTGTGCATGGTTCACAGCACACTCACTCTGTAATTTCACTTTTCAGTTAAGTGATGGTATTTTCTGCCACTCCCATCTCAAATAACAATGCTCAGTAATGGACGTTGTTCTTTCAAGGCACTGGCAGGGGATAGGCTGCAGTTCTTTTCAACAAGAAGAAAGAATAACTGCCTTTAACCAGGGAGAGGTTGCTGAGAAAGACTTACATGTTTCCTGACAAGACAGCTGATCGCTCAGTAAAAGATCAGATAAATTACTGGCCATCTGCAGTGAGACTGACACTCCACAGAGCCTTCTGTGGAGTGGAGAACACCTTCACATCACCTGGAAAGCACTGCTACAATTGTCAAGGCAATGGCAAGAACCAGAACTCCTCTGTAGCATGCAATAATGAATAAAAACAAAGGAGATTTCTGAGTTTTTTCTCCTGTTACTTCTGCAACTCTTTCCATATATAAAGATATATAATTATTACTTGATCGTTCAGATTCTAACCATGTCTTTGATGGCAAAATTACAGTAATTCTGGAAATGATAGCAGCAACTCAAATGTATACTCTATTTCTTGCAAAGCTGAGCATCAGAGAGTAAGATTATTTGTTTGTTTGTTTACTTTATACAGAACATGAAAACACCACCTCCCATGTCCAAGAAAACCTTCAAAAAGCCTATGGAATACACCTCTGGTGACATGCTCTCATTTATTTTGTTTAAAATAATTGGTTAATAACACATTAATAATTAACCATTACTAAAAAGAGAAAGGCTTTCTTCTCCAGTTTCCTATTCATTTGGATGGTGAATTACAAGGCTGAGTTAAAACCTAGGAACACCCAAGAAATCCATGGAATTCTTCATGTGAGCAGGAAGCTGCTTATTTAAGGATTACTGCTCTGTACAGGGATCCTGAAGGGCTGCAGATGGATACTGTAACAGCCTCACACATGCCGCCCTTTGAGGGATTTGTAAGTCAAAAGAAGAATCTTGGATGCCCCTGAAAACCAACAGGGTCAAATCCTTGGATCTCATCCTCATGGCAACATAATCTATTTAACATGCCCAGTGGGTGGAAATGCACACATAAATATGATTTTGGCACTCCAGGTATTATTCTGTCTTCCTAAAGGCAGAGTGCAACCTGTGATCTGAACCCAGATGATTCTGAATGAAAAGACAGAGTTGAATAAAAGGTGTTCATAGCAGTTAGAGCATGTGCTCTGGTCAAATGGGAGAGACTCACTCGGGTCCACTGTAAATCCTGAGAAGGTTTGGGATATAGCCCAGGAGGGAAGGTGAGCTCCTCTGAAAGTGGTTTCAGAACAAGAGTTTAAGTATTCTGACTCACAGTGAAGAAAGTTCTTCTCCACAGACTCTACAGGGAGCCTTGAGGGGAACATGCCCTGAACTTCTGCCCCTACTGAAAGTTAGAAGGTGTGAGCTGGAATATACTATGGGACATGGAAAAAACTCCTTTTGTCTCCAGCTCCAGGGATTTGAAAAGGAGCTTGGAAATGCAAACCAAGTGTAAGGAAATGCAAACCAAGTGTAACCTGAGTCAGCGAGAAGTTTGACATAACAGCTCTCAGGGACGCAGCTTGCCACATCCATCTTACTGGGCTGTGAACTCTGAAACCCCGGAGGGTTCAGCCCAGCCTCGCTGCCTCGGCAGGGAGCTCCCGCCTGCCCTGGGAGTGTGTGGCTCCTTATCTCTGTCTCCTGGCTCTCTGCTGGGATGTGACCCAGCTCAGCTGGAGGGGGAGAGGGCCGGGGTTGGACAGAGTTTAGCTCTCTCTCGGGAAGGCGCCAGCCTGCTTTCCAAAGCAGCGACGAACTGGGGTGAAGGCCTGACCTGCAGCCTTACTGAAGCTCCTTGGGTGGGCACTAACTACCTCCCTCCCCAGGTTTATAAATCTGTACTTAGTTTGTCGGACTGCTGGAGCCAAAAAAGGCCTTGAAAAGGTTGATACAGTATCCTGTCTTTTCCCACATGCAAGGCTTTGAGATCTTGGTTTGAAATGTGTTCTTACTAGAAGTATTTCAGTTTGTTGTTAAATGTTTAAATAACCCAAAAAATTCAGGCCAAAGAAAACGCTTCCAAAGCCATTTATTAAAAATACTTATCACTTGAGCAGAAAAATGTATTACACTGTTTACAGGGATAAGTCTCCTTCCCAGTACTTCCAGTGTTTTTACTTCTGGCCAGAGTAACCAATTGTTCCTGCCATTATTCCACTCCTAGCCTTACTCCAACCCTGCCCTATTTCCCACAGCCAGGCTGAGGCAGACTTGCAAAGTACTTTTTGTATAATCAGTATCTCAAAATAAAGTATCATTATAGTGTCATGTCACACTGATAAAAGTGCTCTGCTAAACAACCCATAATGCCACATTTACAAGTCAGGCTTTCTAAAGTCACTTCCAGAGAGAAAATTTCCAACGTGACATTTGGCCTGTCCACAAGCAGCCAAGGGGTTGTGCTGCTGCTAAGAGCACAGCAGTCACAATTAGTACAGAATCATAGCGCCATTAAGGTTGGAAATGCCCTCCAAGATCAAATCCAACTCCTAGCCCAGCACTGCCAGCCCACACTAAACCATGTCCCTAAATGCCACACCTACACTCCCAAAGATGGTGATGCCCTGAGCAGCCTGACAAACCCTTTGCTAAAGAAAATTTTCCCAATAGCAAATCTAAACCTCCCCTTGCACAACTGGAGGATGTTTCCTCTTGTCCTATTACTTATTACTTGGGAGAAGAGACCAGTCCCCGCCTGGCTACACCCTCCTTTCAGGCAGTTACAGAGACCAGTAAGATGTCCCCTGAGCCTCCTTTTCTCCAGAGAAAGCACCAGCAGATACTTCAGCCGCTGAAACAAAATTTTAGCAAATTTGTAGCAAACAAATTCACAGATCAACTTGTTTCCATTCTACTGCAGCATTCCCACAGTAGGTGAAGAGTACTTTGTAAAAGGCACCATCATAAATATGATTCCCATAAGACACTGGACCGGAGAGGGAAATAGTTAATCAAGCATAAATTCCTACCTCTGCCACAGTCAGGGCCCAGAAATCCAAGGAAGCAATGGCAAGTCCCAGACACACAGTCTCCATTCCCATAGCAATTACTGGGACAGTTATCCACTGATTCTGGAAAACAAAAGAGAATTCAGACGCTTGTTTAGGCAAGAACACACCTCTGAGTTTAGGAGGGCTCTGGATGGGCAGGACAGTTGAAACTTCAAAGCAATTGCTGCACTGGGGGTGAAAGCATTAATGTGAGCTGCACTAAACCCTGCTCATCCCTTTACACCAATGGCAAATCAACATTAAATATGAGCTGCTCAGCACCTACCAGGTTTGGCATTCTCCCAGTACCTGAAAACTTCCAAATGTCTTTTCTTCCTGTATATTTTTATGACCATTTTTCCTCTTTGAATTTATTGTAGGGATGCAATACACACCATTCTCATGGCAGAACATACACTTAATGGTCCAGTTTTGTTGACTTGATTAAGTGACCTTGAGGTATTTATTTGTGCCAAAAAGAGCTGAGTGATGATAGATGTGTTCCCCTATGAACTTACTGAAACAGACCCTTGGTTCATCCTATCTGCCTGTTCAAGAAATACTTCTAACCAATTTTCTTCCTATTTTCTCTGTAATATTATATTGAATTTAATACATTATACATTATATAATTTATATATTTAACAGCTCAAAGTGCTGGAGATAATATTCTATTTGGTGGAACAGTAATGGGTATATTCCACATTTTCTTCTGTTTCTAGTTATCATCTTAAGTTCCCTCACTTTGAAAAAAAAAAAGTGATTCATTTTTCAGGGGAAGTTAACAGGGAAGCTAATGTTTTCTAGCAGTTCTTTTTTGAGAAAAGTTAAGAATATTTGGGCTAAAACATATCTTGCATAAAAGAACAACACAAGCTGGTAAACACATCCAAATAAGAATGAAAATAATCTTATTTTCTTACACTAAACTGTGAGTGAAGACTGAGTAAATGTGAGTGGGGCTTTGAAAGATACTGTAATAAATGCCATGGTTCATTCTACAGCGCTATTTCACATTTTATCTGAGGGAGATGCCTATCAGATAAAAACTGAACTTGGTTATACAGCAGAGGCACTGGTGGTACACATGGAGTGGGGTGAAAATCTCAGCCCTGTGAATGACTGCACTTGCACAGACATACCTTCTGGGAGCAAAGTTATTTGTAAACTTTGCTCAATCAGTGCAAGCGAAGAGAACCAGCAGCAGCAGAGACATGCAGATTAGTTTCTAATCACAAATGAAAGGAAGCTGGTTTCTGGGTGGGTGTTTGCCAAAGGGCAGAGATTTATGAAGGACATTTTAAAGGCTGTGGTGTAGTTTAATCATTCATAAAGGACAACAGCAATTTTAAATAATGGAACCAGTTCAAAGCATTTATGTTTTAAGTCCTGGCTTCAGACATCTCCTAAGCAGACAGCTCCATGCAGCAAGAAAGGTACAAGGAAATGCAGTGAGTTCTCTAACACTCAGTAGTTAAGCAGGTATTCACTTGATGGCGTATGGAAATACAGTCACAACATGCAGTCAACCCTTTAGGCTTGAGCTGCCATCTTTATCTCAATCAAAGAGCAGCCATGCTTCCTAGAATAAAGAAATAACAATTCAGACCTTGTGCATTTATACTGATACTTAGGAATATCATCTCTCACTTCATAGCAGGTATAAACACAAACCTATCCTGTAAATGAAAAGTTAATAGTAGCCCATGTGTATAAAATCTTCTTTGACATGGGTTAACGCCACTGCTGAAACCAAAAATTAATTCAATTTATGCCTTTTTTACAATACTTACATTTTTCTTTTCTTCAAGGAATATACACAGAGATTTAGGAAAAAGAAGTTATTTATGTACATACACACATGAAGAACATACAATGTGAGTTCTGTGAAACAAGATAATGAGACAGGCAAGGAGGTTTAACTGCTCCTGTTGCTGAAAGGGTCAGTCCTTTTCCTCTAATCTTCTCATCTTAAGAGCAACTCTAAGCTCCCTCTTCTTGTGATGATTCTGGCACTAGTCAGGCCCTCCAATGAGGTTGGTCAGCTCAAAAGGTGGCAAAAAAAATGAACGCAATAGAAAAGCTGGAGTCTTTTTTTTTTTTTTTTTTTTTTTTTTTTTTTTTTTTTTCCTGCCGTCTGAAAACTGAAGAGAAGGGCTGTGCCATTCAGCATCAGTGCAGTTGTTCCACGACACCTCACCACCCCAGTGCCACACTGGGTCAGAGGCTGCAAGGTGGAGCAGCACTGCATAGATACAACACATGTGAGCTTTGAAGTCAAGAGGAATACCTCAGGGCTTGATGCAGGACAGACTCCCAGCATTAAAAACACCTTCAGAATAAGAACAACTATTTTCAAAAGATTTCCCCAAGTTTTTGCTTTAATGTACTAAACTGAGATCTTGAAAAGGAGTAAATATCCATATAGCTCTCTTGGCAGATTTCTGTAATACAATATTCAAACAAAATAATAAAAAGACCCATAGAAACATCTAGAAAGCATCTAAAAAGTAGCATAATGTCAAGCATGGCAACTGTTCCAAAGTGTGACAATGCACCACATCAGCCAAATTGTAAACTTTGTTATTGGAAACAATATATTTGCAGTTACAGTGGGCTCAGCTGGTGTGTCTGTGATGCCTAGGACAAGACAGGCAAGACTCTGCACACAACTTCAATGTCCACTGCAGATCAAGCTGAATTACTTTATCCACTACAATGACTATATATAAAGAGATTTAGAAGTTCAGACTGACCATAGAAATGGAGTAGACCTGCGCTTGGGTAACCAACCCTTCCAGAATCACTGGGTGAATCCATGTAAGAACTTACCCTGGTGGTGCATCTTCCTTCTTCTGACTAGTTCAACATAGACACCCATAACTGCTCAGATCCCTGCTGACAGTGACTGACACTAACGCATTAAAAAATATTCTCATCTATTCTCTGGTTCATATGCAGATCTGGCATTTCTCATTTTAAAGCTGCAGTGATATGCACACATATCTATCACTACCACTATCTCCTCAACCTTTGGTTTCCCAGACTCTTTGCACGTGTGGCTAAACTGCTTCATGCCATACAGTGGCTAACTCAAAAGGAATTAAAAAACAGGTGGATGAAATCCATTTTACCTTCCTCACTGAAGCACCTCAGTAGCTCTTACTGAAGGCCTGAATACCCTCTACAATTAATAGAGTAAGCCCTTTAAAATATTTTCTTCCCATTTCACTGCTTTCTCTGATGCCCCTTGTTTTTCTAATATAGCCAAAAGTAACACTTTTAATGTATTCTCATTTTACACTCCCTCTATTTGCCCTGGAATACCCTGTCTGATAGAGGTGAGATGAAGTGAAAAGAAACTTTACTCCTCCTGTGACTTGTGTCACTTGCTGTTTTTTAGCAGTTAAGGATGCCTTCCTGGTGATTCAGGACAATTAAGGTCTTCACACACTCCCAAAAGTTCTTCACCACTGAGAATCAATTCTGAAAAGCGATGAAGGTTCATGCAGTGCATCTTTGTCTCAAAGCTACTTCCAAACAACTCCAAAGTATTTCCATAGAGTAAGTGTTAAATGAACACACTTCTTCTCCTCAGAAACTCCAGAGCTAATGAGCACAAACAAGGCTGAGACTGAGGTTTGTGAACAGCAAGTCTGTAAGCTGTGTGTGCAATACTGAGCATGCTCTTATTTATATTCGTAGGCAGAATCAACCTGGAATTTCTTTGTACTTTGAAGATCGCAGGCATTAGCAAGTTATACTCAATCAAGGCTTCTCATAAAAACCTCTGTTTTCATCTTAGGGCTCAATTTTGTAGCAGTGGTTACAGGCTGCCTGTTGGGCACCTTCAGACAATTTGCTGGCCCTTCTGGCATGTGTAAGTGCACACACACTCATGCACACTGCTCTAACACCTACATTTCAAGCTAAACAGGAAGAGGCAGGTGAATTGGCATCAGAAATTAGGGAGTCATGATGGGAGAACTCTGGAAAGAATGAAGAATCAGACATTTTCAGAAGCTAGGGCTTAGCCAAACTATTATCATATGGGATAAAAGGAACACAACTTTAACATTCAGGGAGTCCCTAAGTCAGTGGCACAAAGCAGCTGTTTTTCTTCTGAGTATGTTCACAGTCAACATTGCTACAGAGGTGACACACTATCAGTTCAATAAGTAAAAACAGGCCACTGCAGTTATGGCTGGCTTCTAGTCCTCATTATACAGCTTATTCTGTAAGTTGTTCACATAACTAGAGAAATTTTTTCCAATATATACAAAATTCCATATGGTGTTTTATGAATAGTACCATGGGAACTCCTTTAGAGAATCATGACAATGTTTTTGTTTTGTTTCATTAAATTGTTAAAGTTCAGTGTGAGACCATGAACAATTCTTTTTTAGAAAGAGATATATATGTTCTCTATTTCCAGTCTGATTCTCACAGCTTGCTCTTGGCTTCCAAATCCCCAAAGAGATCTGCCTGACACCAGCCGGTAAGGGCAGAGATTAATAACTACAGGGCCAGCCAATGGATGATGCATGATGCCTTTGTCAGCATTTGCTATTGTGTCCAAAGAACACTGAAAACACAGTTTCCATGCCACCTTTAAACCACCAATGGTAGCAGGAGTGACTCTTCTGAAGGCAAACAATTCACACCAGGGGCACACTGGCAAAACTTGAGGTGGTGGGGTTTTTAATAGGGAATGTAGAAGCCTGCCTATGGAATTATATATTCTGCCAGCTTCACAGTATAATTAGCAATTGAAAAAACAAGTAATTTTATAGAATCACAGAATCACTGGACGGTATTGATTGGAAGGAACCTTAAAGACCACCCAGTTTCAATCCCTCTGCCATAAGAAGAGACACCTTCCACTAGACCAAGTTGCTCCACAGCACATCCAAACTAGCCCTGAACACCTCCAGGAATGCATCAGGCACAGTTTGTCTGGGCACCCTGTGCCAGTGTCTCATCACACAGTGAGGAATTTTTTCCTAATATATAATCTAAACCTGCCCACTTATCAGTTTAAAGCCATTCCTCCTCATCCTAGGACTCCCTGCCCTTGTAGAAAGTCCCACTCTAGCTCTCTTGTAGCCCCTTTAGGTACTGGAAACACTCCAAGGTCTCCTTGGCACCTTCTCTTCTCCAGGCTGAGCAAACCCAGCTCCCTCAGCCTGTCTCCATAGGAGAGGTGCTAAAGCCCTCTGAGCATCTTCGCAGTTCTCCATTATAAATATCCTCATGAGAGGATATTTAGACTCTGAGAGAAAGTCTAAGTGACATAAGGAGACACTTGGTCTTCAGATCCACACTGTCTCATTTTGGAGAATGGTATGGAAATGCCCTGTCTGACAGAGCAGGTACTCCCTACCCTAGGACAGCCTACCTCTGCCAGGAAAAGGAGGATGTATAAAACTCTCGATTCATAAAAATAAGAAATGGAAATCATCCATTAAGTGTGAAAGCTTAGACTTCTCCAAGAGCAAGTAGTAGAAGTATCTTTAAGGTCTTTTCTGCTCATGAGCTTTAATTATCAAAGCAAAGAAAGAAACGAAAAAAAAAAAATCCCTAAGTATCCTAAGCAGTTATAATTCAACATATTGCATAAAATAAGATTGATCCACTATTTCTGCCATTTATTTCATGGGATGTTTTTCAGTACAAGTAAACTCACAGGCTGGCAGATTTTGAGGGAAACTTGACTGAAACCTTTATCCCATTGCTAGTTTTCCCACTGTAATTACCCTTTACTCTGAGAGAAGCCATAAACTGGCATAATCCAGTCCATACTCAAAATAAGACTTCACACTACACTATCTTTTATTTAAGGGTATTATTGAGCTCAATATGAAATTGCTAATTGTTACCATTTCCGGGTTTTTTTAAGGTTGTTAATCTGAGGCATGGACAAATACAACACAGCATTTGCTTCATATTATAAATTGACTCATGTGACAGCCACAAAGCTCCCAGGCTAATGGTCTGCTCAGGGGACCACTTTGCTGCTGACAAAAAGCCCCATGAAAGCCAATTCTACTGTGGTGAACTCTATAAAGATCTGTCAGCTTGACTCACAACTACTGACATGAATTAGCTTTATCCAGATGCAACACAATAAACATATTAAGAAGGTAGACAAAATGCTAGACTCTTGATGGACTTCTTTTTTATATACTCACCATGTTTGCTGGTCAGAGTACAACTACTTTAACAGTATTTTTGCCTTATTTATTTACTATGCAACATTCAACTTAATAGCTTGTTTCCCTATCTTTGGGCCAGAGGCCAAGGCAGATGTTTGCCTGACACCAAATCCTATTAGAGGCTGCAGTAACACAATTGTGTGTTAAAGATAAATATTTTATGGACTGCACTTGCCACCAAGCATCATCACTCCCTAGGCATTTAGAGGCAACTGTCTATTGGCAAA
Source organism: Cettia cetti (assembly GCA_013401135.1). Taxonomy (NCBI): domain Eukaryota; kingdom Metazoa; phylum Chordata; class Aves; order Passeriformes; family Sylviidae; genus Cettia; species Cettia cetti. The sequence goes on along the minus strand of VZUI01036748.1, from coordinate 4,672 downwards.
GAAGAAATAGTTACCTAGCTGGCAACTAAGGCAGTAGCTTTTTGGGAGTTAATAAGCACCAGGACTGTTTTCTAAGAACTGATTAAATGCCATTCAGTGTGGTGTGGCTGTATGAATTCAAATTTAACTGTTTCATTTGGTAACCTCAAAAAGTTGATCTGGAGATGGCAGTGTTTGGTATCAGAGACAGGTAGCAATAGCACTGCAGTAGGACAAATAGACCTTAATGAATCAATGCTAATCTCAGTTCTGGAATAAAGGTTCAAGGAATATAAAAAAATTGTATCATGAGAACAATCAATATAAGAAATGAGATGCAAAGAAAAGAGCAGGGGTGTTTTTAAGTAGCCTGTCCAGTCCCTTCAACTAGTAGTCTACTCCACCACTACATAAGAAATGGCCTCAAAATCTTTTGTTCAGTGCTGGTGAGAAGATGTATGTAGCTGCTCAGCCTAAAATAAATTGCCACAGCAACTCATCTACCAGCCCAAGAATATACTGCATACATACTAATTGGTACAATAAAAGGTTTTACTCTTTCCTAATAAATGTTGACTATCTCTATATAAGGATACATTAGTTCAAAAATAGCAAGAAAACAAAAAAGGAGGTAAATCAAATAATAGAATAGAATTGTTTACTGTATCAAGCAAATACATATATTTATTGCCACACAGAAATATATTGTTCCTATTTGCCTCCACTGATCTATTTTCTGCCTATTTGTGTTCCCCCAGCCAATGAAAACGTTTTACTGGGAGAGAGAGAGGGCATAGGGAGCAAGGCAGCTAGCAGGTAGATTCCATGGTTAATATTTGACCTTGAAATCCTCTCTCAGCCACATCAGTGCAAAAGGGCCATAAGGAGTGCCCAGCATTCCTCTCACTGTACATTGAATTACATTGTTTGGGAGAGTGAAGCGACACCACATTATTTCACCTTACTCTTTCCTGCTGCACTAGAGCAATCTTAAAAAGCCACATATTATTTTTCCTGGATCTGCTTGTCCAGGATAAAACTGACACCTACAAGCTCACTGCAATAACATCTCTTTCACAAAAATGCTCCTTGTCACTGCCCCGACTATGCTAGCAATAATTTTAATAGGAAGTCAAGCAGTACAACATGAAAGGCAAAGAGGATTCTGAAGCTCTATGAAGACATTTAATTTACTTCCCAGTTGCAGAGCTTGCAGTCTTGTTTATTTTTCAAAGAAACTATGCTACTCGATTGAATTTCACTGCAGGAGAGGTAGGATTCTAAGCCCTAGAGAACTGTCACCTGCCCTTGTAATTGTGATAACAATGCCAAGGCAGACCTGGAGGTGAGAGAGGATAAAACAAGTTTCAGGTGTCTTCAAGCATCAGATTTGACACCAGGAGCCAAAAAAAAAAAAAAAAAAAAAAAAAAAGGTAAGGGGAAAGAAAATGCCCTGGGAACAAAGGAAACGTGGAAATGCTGGGTCTGGTATGCTCTTGCTCCTCCTTTTCCTTCCCCAGATGAAGCTTTAAAGGACTGATTCCTTCTTACAGTACATCATCACCTGCTGAGATTTCAATTTTTCTGCTTCATTTGTGTTTTATACAGCTTTTATACTTCTAGCTCAAGTAATCCACACCTGGCAGCCTGGGATGTGAAAGTCTTGACAGTATCATGGAAACTCAGTCATTATTTTTGAGTGCTCTTTCACAGTTTCCTCTTCTGTAGGGCACCTAGTGTGATGCTGATACTGCTAATGCCAGTTGATGTTGTGCCAGATTTTGACTTTTTTTCTTCTTCCTAAGGCTGGGAGGTCTGTTTTAATTAAGAACCCATGCATATAACCCTATTTTGCTCTCACATCCCAGAGGAACTCTAATCTTCACATGCAGGTATAAGGATGCTAAATAAGAAAAAGGGCAACAAGCAGGCAGTCCTTTAAACAACTCTTAAAATTCCTCCTGAATCTGGAAAGGGAGAGAGAAGGACAGTAACCACAATATTGAATTGCATGTTATTCTCTCCTTCCTCTTTTTCTGTAAGAACATTTTAAAAAAGCAACTTGCAAGTGCAGATACACCCCCATCTCCATGTGGGTACTGACAACAGACACCTGCCCCTGCAGAAGTAACTCTACAGGCTGGGCCATTTTACAAGGTGATGGTGAAGCACAGAAGGTTTGGGGCTCAGGGGCAGTTGGGTTGCTTATTGAAATCAAGAGCCGCTGATTTTGCCAAATTTCACAGTACATCATGTGAACACATTTTCCCTTGGGCTGTCTGTACTTCAGCTTTTAGGCCTGGTTTGAGATGCCTACTCCTCACCCAGGTACTTAAATGGCTCTCACCACAATCCTATCAGTCTTTCTCACTCTATTTCAAGCACATTTGATTCCAGGCCCAGCTGGAAATACTAAAAAGTCAGCTTTTTTCTGTCCTATTTTGAACTTCTGTTCTACAGAAAGAGGGGCCAAGTGGGAATAGCTTGGGGAGTAAATAAAGAAGAGAACAAGCCTGATCATTTCAGAAACTTTTGCCACATTTGCTCTGAACTTGTGTTGCCCTTTAAGAGAGAGCTTTATCTCCCTGATTCATTCCTTTCTCTTACTGCTCTCTTATTAAGAAGAAATCTTTCCAGTGCAGAATGCCTTATAATCTGAAGCTCTCAGATGCTTGAAAGCATAAAGTGTAATGGGATTTCAAATGCACTTGGGCACTGGTCAATGCGTATGACCATTTAACTTGATGGCAAAATCTCCCTTGACTTCACCAACTTTTAGGAAATCCTGCTAATGTATTTCTCCTGTCCATAGGGCCAAACAGAGAACACTGTTTTCTTTCCTTACAACATGAGTAATGCTAAAAGCACAAAAGGGTCTTGAAATACAGTTCTTAAGGAATCATACATTGACCATCTGAAAACACCCTCTGTTCCAAAGCACTTGAAATGTGATCACAGGTTGGACGTTAGCTGGGAAAAAAAATGAATAATTTTAAACAAAGAGTAGCTGTTGGACTGAAGCCTTCTTCTTTTTCCTTCTGCAATGCAGCTTCCAAGCACAATAAGACTTTAATCCATACTTGTAACATAACTATGACATGGCTTTGGAGATCTAGAAAGACACACTGTGAACCATTATTTTCTTCCTAGATTCCCTTTTTTGCAGCTGGAGTGTTTTTAAACCTGAATTTCACTCCATTAGATGAAACTCACATCCCCTTTTTGCCCAGGGGATTGCAAAGAATTTTTTTTTGTTCCTTCCCACTCTGATAAATTGTTACAAACTAATACAGGAAACAACAATTATTCAGCCTTCAGGGTTCAACTTCTGGAGCTGCACTAGCAAAAGGGAAGTTACTTCATGTTCAGTACATTACATTTTCTGCTGTCATAGCTCAGGGCAAGGCTAAATCTGGCCTTGAGTTTCATTTTAAATGATGTTTTAAGTTACTGTATTACAGGAGAAAAAAAGAAAACCATTCTTGCATACACACACAGAGAACTACAGATGTAATCTGTTTTGGTCAAACAACTGCCATGAAACCCTGACAATGTTACAATTTTGGGTGCATAAAACAAAAAAAAAAATCATTTTACACCAAGTCTTTAGTTAATATATTCAGCCTGATGACTAAGGATGTACTGGCTGGAATGACTGATATGTGAGGTTCAATTAGGTAAGTGCCTGGTGCTAGGGACATGCTCTCAAGCAGGATGCCTGGTCTGCACAAGAGCCTGATTCCCCTCCAGGTTCTATGTCATCCCCTGGCAAAGATGCCCCCAGTTCTCTGGGGCATCTCAGGTGCCAACAAAGTCCTGCACTCAGGCAGCTGCACTGAACTCTTGGTGGTCTTCTGTCAGGGCCAGACAAAAAGCAGTACTTATGGCTCTGCTCCTGGCCCTTACAGACTTGCTGCACAAATGTGGTCAAATCTTGCTCCTATTCAGAGCCTCTGGCAAGCTGTCTAGAAGTCAGTTTAAGATAATCTATCTAAATCAGTTTAAAATAATCTATCTTTTTTGAGATTGTTGTAGCACTCAGCAAAAGAAAGCAGTCACACATCTAGTACACAGACCAGCTGTTATCATTTAAAAATCAACATACGCCAGGAGTGACTGCACAGACCATGTCCTTCTCATCTGCTCGGCCCCTGCACAAAATGAAAATTGGTCCAGTGACTCCTGAGGTGCTGATGATGTTGGCTTCTGTTCTTTTGTGGTCTTGCATGCAAGTATGTACGTAGAATATAATCTTTGGAAAAGTGAGGCTTTAAAGTGTCTGTTGTTCTAGTACAGAAAGAGTTCTCCTTTTGTTTGCCAAAGCGGACAAGTAACTCCCACAACCTTATTTCTGTGCTTTAGCAGGGGAGCATTCACGGTAAGAAAAGCCTGCACAAAGCTGCTCTAGCAGCTCGGTAATACGACACAGGAATAAAACAAGCTGTGCTTACACTAGCCTGCAGTCTGGGCTGTGTGGAAAGAGCTATATGCAAAAGTGTAAAAATGAAAACCATATGCACCGTTTTACACATTTCTCCAGAACCCCTCAGACAGCACTTAAATGCCATGTTATTAAGGCAGAATTCTGCTGTTCTGAAAAAAAGTGAACAGAAAAACACAGGAACAGAAATAACAGAAAGAAAGAAGTAACAGAAAGAAGGGAGGGAGGGAGGGAGGGAGGGAGGGAGGGAGG